>JBBPBR010000007.1:46317082-46327714 GCA_037974775.1 Cicer pinnatifidum
ATTTTCACATTTTTAACTGGTTTTCCGTTAATGTGTCATATTTTTAATTTGTCAATAATGTGTATTGTTTTTCAAAATTATCTTTCGATTATTAAGAGGGGAAGTGATTGGTCTTTTGATGTTTTCATTTAATTTGAGGTATTTTTTGGGAAAATTAATTAATACATCTTGTAATTTGGAGAGAGTTTTATAAAAAGAGACAAAAAAATAATTTACAAAAGGATCTTACATATAAAGATGAGGAAGGTTAATTTAAATTTAGTCAATCATATATTCTTTTGTTATAATATCAAAAACAATTACAACTATAAACTAAAAATTTATAAATTTAAATCTTGACATTTGAAGAAAACAGAAGGCCATCAAGGAACAAAAATGAAGCAATCAGTAGTTTCTGTTTAACATTGTTTTATCATTTCTCCTTAGATCAGGAACTAATGGAAATTTGGAATAGAAGCAAGTATTAGCTGTAATATTATTATACAAGAGCTTACATACATCGTTTAGCAATTTTGATTTGTAATGCTAAACAGATTTTCTTATGTTCAACTGGAAATATAATTTCACGACAAGCAATC
Source organism: Cicer pinnatifidum (assembly GCA_037974775.1). Lineage (NCBI taxonomy): Eukaryota > Viridiplantae > Streptophyta > Magnoliopsida > Fabales > Fabaceae > Cicer > Cicer pinnatifidum. Next base: position 46,317,661 of record JBBPBR010000007.1, read on the forward strand.
ACAATCACAATCACATAGCTCAATACAGCATCTAATTAACTCAAAACAAGCCAAGGCCGCACAAAGTTGAGAGCAAACTATGGTGCAACTATCGTTCACTAAAGAACATGTCTTTAGCAGACACATGCCACAACATGTGTTAGCCACCATACCACAACAAGTAGAGGCTGCCTTCTCCAATAGTCCTTGATCAGATGGTTTTGCTTCTTTTGTTGCTGGTGGAATGTTCTCAGAAGTTGCTTTCAAGTCACCAAATCCATGCCTTAGTCCTCCAAGGAATAACTTTGGAGTTTCAATTTCCAATCCTTGGAGGCTAAGTTTGCTCACTTTGCTGTATGCCTGTTTTGAAGGGATATGTGTAATAATAATCATACATATTGTGCAAAGGGAAAAAAATGGAACTACTCTGATATTTTACTAAAGAGGTAATAAAATATGCCATTATTTTTGTAAACACCAAGCATTGTTTTATTGTGGCTGCAATATTGTAGATTTTGAAGCTTTCTTAATGGTATTACAGCCAAAATTTAGGCCGCAACGATCGCATTTGCCTGTATTTTTCTACAATATAAATTTTACAGTGTAATCATGACACCAAGGTAATTAAAAGTCTAAGGGGGCATTGAAGGAGTTTCAAGCCGATGGTCCCAATTTCGACTTGAAAAACTAACATAATCTTAATAATTATTAACATTTTCCAATAAAAAAATGCGTCTACCTTTTGTAACAGAAATTCTCCAGATGCCTTTTTGCCATCATCGTTCTTCACAAGAACCATCTCCATGCAGGTATACTCTGATGGGACGTTATTTTGAATGCTCATTTTAGAAACCTATCAGAGAGTAGTTTAGCATTTGTTTAGAAAAATAACAGGGGCAGCAAAATAAATAATAAATTACTATGATTTACCGACTTGTGGTATGTTCGGAGAAACAACTTAATTAACACTTATAGCATAAACGCTCATCAAAATATCTTTCTGTCATTGTGCCTAAAAACAGAATGGCTTCGTTTGAAATCAATGTTTGAATATAAACTGGACTCCACATATTTACCACTTTCACCTTTTTCAGTTTCCTTTTCTTTTTAATTAAGAGGGAAAAATCTAACATGCATAGAAGTACGGTATAGGCAAACCTTCTCCTCCAGCTCTTCATTTTCTAATAACCAGGCTTGAGCAGTGACTAGGTCTATATGTCTCTTTGAAAAGACCTGTAGTCAATACCAAAATATATATCAATATGTATTTCAGAGCATAGTTGAGTATATATTCAGCAATCACTAACTCATTTACGTAAATATATCCAAACATATATTAAATATTTTAACCAAAACTTATTTCATAAAATCATATATTGACACTACGATAATATAAATTTTCAATTCTCAACAAGATATGAGGAACGAGTGATAACGAAGCCTTAGAATTGAGACACTACATTAGTGAGTTGCATATCCTTTTCTCTTTTCACTTTAAGGTCCACTACAAAGCTGGTCATATCTGCCAAAGTTCCAGTAACCTTAACTACATCAGGAAAAGTTCCATTGTATCTCCCTGATATCATCAATGGACTTCCAAATGATAGGTCAGGAATATGACTTGGGAACAACTGCATTAATTAATCAGACTATAGTTAAACATCAAATAGAAGTAACATGTAAATATGATCTTTAAGACAAAATATTACTGGATATGTACCTCCTGAGAATCAAGGCCTTCTAAACTTTCAATGGTGATATCAGCAACTATAACTGATGAAGCAGTATTAAATAGCCTTTGCATTCTAAAGTCAATTGTATCTGGACATGATTTAGAGACAAGAGATATAGATTACTGAAACACATAGATTTGATTAACTTGACAAATTAGCACATAGTGTGACTCAATGACAAATTACAAAAACAAAAAACCTTTATGTTGCGGCATTAATCTGCACTAACTTCAAGTAGAAATGTTAGGTTAACTGGACAAGCAAAGATTCTGACCTAAATCATAAGCGGCATCATAGTGACCCCTCCCAATTTGTGCTAGCATTTGCAGGAAGTAGTGATTACAATTTAAACCTGAAAATTTCAAATTACAAAATAGAAAAATTACTTAAAGTGTTACAACACACAAATAAGCAGATTATTAAAAAAATCAGTTCAATATTATGCCAGTAATATGGAGCAGTCAGCCATTAGAAACATGGATAGAAAATCATCAGCTATACCCTACAGGAATTTTTTATGAACGAAATTTCTATATTCAGATTGATTACATCATAAATATTCATAAAAAAAGTTTAGGGGAGGTAAGGTTGCCTATTCCATGGCCAGGCGTTGCCAAGACCTTTTTGTTGGATTTGGGCTTCCAGCAGTCAAGAAATCGCGCATTTCCGATGTCACGCATTGCAGATCGCTGGATCAAGATCAAACGGCTCACTTTTTTAGTTGCATAATCGGACTTTAAGTATGCAATTGTAATTTGAGCCGTCAAATCATGATCGGGGTGGTCCTTGACACACCACCATGGCAAATGTGCGATTTCTCAGCTGCAGGAAATCCTGATCCCTTTTTGTTTAGTATTGTCAGACGAATCCCCAGTGGCACTTCCATATTTTGGTACATACATTCTTAATTTTCGTTCTTGAACAAAGTAGAATCTATTTTTTTGCCACTCACTTCTTGACAAATTAAGCATCATGTCAAAACATTTGTTTCTCCAATTAAAACATGCATATAATAGTTTGTATGGCCTAATTCAACTGACAAATATCAATATTGCTAGGTTGAACATCATGCCTCGAACTCGAAACTTCACAGTTGTGTGAGTTTCAACTGTTGTTTACCACTCCGTCTACCAACAAAAAAAAGATGCATAGATTAAGTTAATATATATATTTCACTACTTAAAACATCATCTATAAAGTAAGCAAAGCACTTATAAGAGGTTGAAGTGTCAAACAAACACTATTAATGATATCATACAATCTACTTTTGAAGAGAAGAAGAAGCTAAAACTCTTGCCTATGCCAAAAGTGCTTATACGCGGCGTGCGAACTGATTTTCCACTTGTTACATAGCTTTTCACAAAATTGCAAATCTCTCTCTCATCCTCAACAGACCCATCAGTAACAAGAAAAATAAGAGGGACTGAATGACTTGATTTCCGAAGTTGGTTCATTGCCTAAGATAGAGCAAAAATAGGAAATCAAATATTCCTAACAAGCCAAAGTGACATGAGAAGTTTTAATTAACAAGAAGTCACACTGACAACGTAAAATGTTTACACTATCCGTACATGCAAATTAAACGCTATTGAAGGGTTATGATGTGCTGACAGTGTAAAACTTTTTACGCCGACAATGCATGACAATTAAACTCTTTTGAAAATGTCAAAAAATAAGAATCACCTGAGTTAAGGGAAGCATGATGTCGGTACCACCATTTGCAATAAAAGTAGTGTCAACCCACTCAGAAGCCTTTAAAATTGCTTCCTTTGTAGCTGTTAACATCGATGGAGAGAATAAATAGGCCTCCCCATTGAAAGCTATAATGTTAAATGTATCTTGAGGATTTAATTGAGGGAGTACTGCTAGTAGTGCATTCTTTGCTTTTCCAAGAGGACTTCCCTTCATGCTTGCACTTATATCTACTATGAACACCACGTCCTTTTTAAAAACCTATCAATGGACAGAATTCGCCAGTATAAATTGGGTTGAAAATTAAATGCAGATTGATTGAAAGTTTGAAACCTATCATATGGTTGCTTAGATCACCATTTGATGCTACTACACACACATTACCTTATCTAGCTTTTCTGTCTTAGCAATCTAATTAAATTATAATTTTGAAAGGAAAAACAAATGACATAGTATAATATTGCAACAAACCTTTCTATCTTGGCTATTTCCAGGGTAAAGATAGAAGCAAAATATCTCTCTTTCATCAAAATCACGCAGGAAAGGGGATTGTAAGAGAACACCACCAAATATGTCACTTGAAGAAACCTGTAATAGCACCAGAAAATTAAACTAAGAATATTTTACTTTGCTCATAATTCATATAGCATTCTAAACGTCAATAATTCAGAATCCACACTCCTTTTATGGAATTGCATTAAAAATATATTTTAATAGAATTCTATGCTTCTAGTTATTACCATGTACGAGAAACTGAAGTCTGTACTTGACCAAGCTGGTACCTCTGCTTCATATGATAAACTTAATTTGCCAGCTTGGCGCATTAGTCCCTGGAAAATAATAGAACTCATGATGTTTAGTCTATTGCATGTTTGATATTGTTGTGGAATTGGTAAATTCGCGATGAACTACTGTAATTTGGCATAAGCTATACTCTATAGCTTTTGGAAAATCACGGTGACTCATCCTAATTTTACCAACAACTTCATCGTGAAATCAAACTTGTACAATTCTAACAGAAGTTAAACTGAAGATTGTACACAACAGCGGAATAGGCAATAGCTTTTACCTTAAGAGGATGACTAGTGGTTTTACACAACACTTCATTTGCAGCACCAAAATTCACTTTCAAAGATATCTTTTCTTTCTTAGAAATATTTCTTCCAAAAGGGGTAACATATGAAGGAAAGCAGAAGGGAACTATAAGACAGAACTCGCCATCATTAAATAATAACTTCTGGGACCATCTGATCTTAATTGAGAAGATGGAGCCTCCCTTAAACTTCAAAACAGAATGAAGATTTTAATATATATATATAGGATGTATATGTTAATAACTATCAACAATGAAGTGAGATTAATCTGTTTTGATATTAACCTGTGGAATCTTAATAATGTATATTTGGCTTTTCAAGTAGTATCCGTCTTTAGCTTTGGCCCATTTTTGCTTATCCTTTTCATCTTTCAGAGAGATCAATTCAGTATGATAGGATCTTCCAGAGTCATCAACTTCAACACCTAGAAGTGAACCCTGTTAGCCACATCATATTTAACTTGAGAACTCATGAAACAAAATGCTAGCTAGCTAAGCTAGTGTGCAACAGTTCAATGAAAAATTGATATCAAATGGTTAACATCTCTCGCTATCTATCATGGACCTAAGGTACTTCAAAATGCGTGACTTATTGTAAGAGATTAATTTTCGTACACCTAAATTTTTTTATCACTATCACTTATATCATGACTTTAATAATTATGATTAAAGTCAAATATTTAATAATTTGACTAATTAATATTAATTTTATTACACTTCAAATAAAAATTATCTGCATTTTCCTCTACTTCCCCTTCTCTCATAGCCCTCCCATCCAAACATACAAATAGAGTCTAAGTGGAAAAGAAATTAAGGAAAAGCTAGCACCATTAAGATACAGATGCACCTAAATACACCTGGTTAAATCATACTACTATCATATGCAAAAGCATGCATGTTCTCTTGGATGTGTCATTAAGCTAGTCTAGTATGAAAGTAAAAGGATAAGGACCAAAAAGTTGATCCTTGGTTCGCACTTATAGAAAAATTTGCATGCCGTGGTCCCCAAATAATTATTGTATGAATTAATTTTTTTTGACAAAAGTTGATTCTTGATGCACACTTGTAGAAAAATCTGCATACCATGGTCCCTTCATAATTATTGTAAGAAATAATTCTTTTTACACATTGTAAAAATTTATAATTAGAAGAACATTATTTGTTTTCTATTTTATTCCCGGGTTGTTTGCTTCTATATCATGTTTAATTATTATTCTTTCATCCATTCGGAAAATAGAGCGAAAGCAATTAATTTGATATTTTCATTCTAAGTTCAATTGACATATATAGACAGTTGCCCAGTAGAAAATTATCTTTCTTTTATATTATATTACTAATTTCAAAATAAACATACAATGTATAGTGATATGACAAAAGACAATATTAGAACAATAGACCATTTTTAAAAAAAAGTTATTTAGAACAAAAAGACAAAAAAGAAGTAACATACTATTTTTAAAAAGTAAATAAATAATAGAATAAGACAAACAAACAGAATTAAGACCCAAAACAAAAAGTTGAACAATTAGAATAGATAAATAGTTTAACTAATTTGAATTAAGAGTTAAGAATTATTTAAAAATTAAATTTGAGTGACAAAAATACTAACGTAACAATTAGGTATTAATTTTTGACTCTTTAAAAGAACAGTTTTACCATTCCATATAACTAAAATTATAATAGATTATAGTATATACCTTTTTTTTTACGTTATATGTGCTTAATCTTAGGTTATATAATAGTATCATGCATTTTGGTTTGTGTTACGGGATAATAGTATCATACTTTATTCGTTTAAAAAGAACACATAATATTAATTTATTTGTTAAAGAAGAACACGTAATATTTTATCATCCTGAAAACGACAACTTTCCCCGACAAATTATTCAAACTTTCAACTGCTGTTACTTTCCAATATAAAGCCAGATTAGGCTTTATTCAACTCTCAATCATTTCATTTCTTTGACAATTGAATAGCCAAATTTACCCATGTTCTCCACAAACAAATGCAAACATCTTCCAAATCAGATTGTTCCAGTGTCCGAATAAAATGACAAAAAGATCTAGCAGTTCAATAAACAAAAAGTAACTTACTTTCTAGTTTCTATTAATGAGTTAAATAATTAATTCATAAAAAAAGAAAAAAAAATTATTATAAATTGATTATGTAAATACGTTTTATATAACTAAATGCTCAATACAAATAGATTTGAGAAAAAAGAAAGCACATCTTAATATAAACCAGTTTTATAGATTGATTATTTAAATACGTTTTATATAACTCATAGATTTTGAGAAAATAAAAAATAATAAAAATGAAGAAAAATATATTTATTTACCTGTTCACCCATTGGTATAGCAACCTGACAATCACACAAACTACTCGCCATAACACAATGCACGCGCCACTTTCCGGTGACCGTTACAAACGCCGTATCTAAACAACAGTCAACTTCCATGCCAATTCCGTGAAGCTGAAGCGGTATCAACGCCGGAGGATCACACCGTCCGTACACATACGGTTGATAACTCCGAATGTCCGGGTTTTCTACTATCTGTGGATCATGTATCACCGCGTAACACATCGGCGCCGACGGTAGGCGTAACTCCGGCGACCTTAACATCGCCGGAGCCGGTGACGGAGCTGATTCTTTAAAGTGGTGAATTCTCTTAGAGAGGTTGAGTCCTAATTCAACGGAGGAGGAAAACTGTTCGGCCATCGGTGTGGTAGAGGAGATGAATTTTCGGAGAGAAAATTGAAAGAACGAGTTTGGTGATTTAATAAGGGTTTGAGAAGTGGCATTAAAAGGAACGTGAAGGTGAGGGTTATGGAAGAAGAAGAATAAGGAGAAGAGTGAAGAGAGAGAAGGAAAAGGAAAAGGAAGAGGTAACTTCAATTTATGATCGTTTCCTAATCGTATTAATTCGTCACAACCTCATTGGATAGGACATCATTTATTATTTTTTTCATTTATCTTTTAAATTATTATCTAACTATTACTCTTTAGCCATGTCAGTAGCACACTTCTTATAATAATGTCAAACCAGTGTCAAAACAAGAAACTATTCGGGAAGATGATTAAAAATATTTATATGTGTGACGTGCACTTTTATAATATTTAAATGTATTAAAATAAATATATTATTAAAATTTTCTTTATTTAAAAATTAAACTAATTAATAAAATACACGTTTGAAGATAAAATCATCAATAAAATATATATTTAATTACATTTGTATGTAAAAGTTATTTAGTAAATGACATATTATAAAACTATATAATAATTAATTATGAATTTATAAATTTCGGGAGACCATAGCACTGGCATGTTCCCATTCTCCCTCCGCCCTTGTGTGGCACCTTATAAATTGAGATTGATTGACATATATTTTTGGTAAATAACGTTATACATTGTCGATAAATTACTATGATATTTAAAAATAATTAGAAGGTAGTAATTTTGATGATCCATAAAATCATAATAGTGCTTTGTTATGGTTGAAGTAATTTTTTTTATAAAATATATCTTTTTCGTCATCTTATATATCTTACAAATTGTTTAGTGCTATTTAAATACTTTCATGCCCATTTTCTTATAACTCAGTCACATATTTTTTTCGTTTTGCTCTTATTTTTATTATAAAAATTGTATATTGTATAAATATTTGTCATAAAAAATTAATTAATATTAATATTTTATTAGATATTATTGACGTAAAAATGAGAATATAATTGTAATATATTAACTAACTTTTTTTATATGCTTCAATTTGTTTACATTATTTTTTTTAGATATAAGTTGCTAAAAAATTGTTAGACCGTACAACTCATGCATGCATGAAACAAGTATTTGTTTCTAATCAATTAATTAAATTTAATATTTTTTAGATAAAAATGATAATAATTTTAATATATTAATTAAAATTTATTATAAAGACATGTTTGTTAATAAATAATTATTTAAAATTAGTATTTTTAATATTATTGGTATACAATTGAGAACGCTGAATAAATGTTAATTATTAGTAAATTAGTTAAATGAGTATTTTGTTAAGAAGGAACAATATGATTAAGTTGAAAAGCTTTTCTTCAAGCATGCTGCTTGTTGGCCTTTTCTTTGGGCATAGATCTCACCCAAGATGAAACTTTTTGATCCAATCTTGTCAATGAAATTTTGGATATAACCAAGAGAATAAAATATAGCGTTTACTTTTAATAGTAGATTTGAAAAAGCTTACGATACAGTGAATGCTATCTTGAATATATGATGAAAAAAATGAGAGTTTTAGCACCAAATAAATGAAGTGGGGTGAGAGAGTGTATTTTTTATAGCTCTATATATATCACTTCTTGTTAATGGGAGTCAAACATAGACTTTGAAGTTTGTCATGGAATTCATCAAGGAGACCCCTTTGCTCTATTTTTATTTCTAATTGTTGTAGATGAACTTTATCACTAACTAAGAAGATTGCATCCAATGGAAGTTTTATAGGTTATAATGTACATAATCATTTACTCTCTTGTAGATAAAAGGGATTAAATCTTTTGGGTCTTTCTTTTTTTATAGTTGTAGCAACTTGTTGCATGGCCAATCTAGTAAAAGAATCATATTTTGCATTAAAATAGGAGCAATGTGATACAATTAAAGAAAAATGCAACAAATAAATAAATGAAAAGGACCAAAGTGAAAAAAAAAATATAGATATATATTTTTGAAACAACTTATACCACACAACCGCAACCTTGACATTTATTGTTTTTGGTATACTCTTTTCAATTTTTAGATAGCATAGTGAAGTTAAAATAATAGTCACAATAAATAGGGTTAGAATTGCGACCTTTGAATAACTACTGCACTTAAAAATCTTTCTTAATTTAAACTTGGAAACTTTAAAAGTTTAAATCTTTCTTAATTTAAATTTGGAAACTTTAAAAGTTTGTCAAATAATTTTATCTAATCGAGGAGGTTCTGCAATATATAAATGATTTCAATGTTGCTCATTGAGTGAAATGACAAGTGTGTGTTGTGTGATGAAAATAAAATGTATTAGTGAATGATGCTTCTCATTACAATGATTATTTTGTCGGTCCAACTATTTTTGGTAGTGTTTTAAGAATGAATCCACATTAAATATGACTTTATTTCTCTAAGATTTGTAAATCAAGCGATCACTACCGGCAACTTCACTACTAGAGACATCAAATGAATGCAAATGAACAGGTGCTTTAAATGGAGTAGTTTTTTTTGTAAGACAAAATTAGATTTTTTTTATTTTTTTTTTAAATTTGGGGGCATAGACCTTGCCCTTAAAAAAGGAAAAGAAATAAAGAAAAAACAATAGAAAAGGGGGGAAAAGCAACAATTAAACTTTATTAAATAGTATTATGAGACTCAACTCTACGATGAGTATTATAAACACTCTCGTTTTTTAGATTTTTTTTATTTTTTCTTATTTGAGTTATTATCTAATGAGTGGTTGCCACATGGATATTGATAAAATATAACTACATGGACTACTTAAAAGCAAAAAAAAAAAAATCATAAATTTTAGGGGT
>JBBPBR010000007.1:46378327-46392003 GCA_037974775.1 Cicer pinnatifidum
TCATCAGTGCCTTTTATTTTAACAATATGTGCATTTTATTTTAAAAACATATATGCTTGAATATTTAATCAATCTCTAATATAAAAATAATTGTATATTGTTATCTCTTTTTATTTTTTTTATTTTAGATATGACATATTTTTTTTTAAGTTGTACTATCCTTTTTTTAACTTTGAAATTTAATATTAAAAATAAATAAAAAATAATAAATATTTCATTAAAATTAACTAGATGTGACATCTTTTTAATTTTTGAGTTATTAGAACACAAATTGTGACAATTTGATAGTTCTAAGTCTCATATTCACAAAATAAATTAATAAAAATAAAAATCATAAACAAGTTAATCATAAAAATTATTTATATTTTAATCCCAGGGTTACATAATATAAATTAAACTGTTTTGTTAGTTTTGAAACTTAATTTAAAAATAAAAATAAAAATATTCTTAAGAGGATTAAATTAGATGTGACATCTTTTTACTCCTTGAATTTTGAGACACGAGTTGTACAATTCGATCGTCTTAAAATTCATATTTTAAGATAATTATTCAAATCAAACAAGTTTATTTCTTTATGATTGTCAAAATTAAAATACAATTTATTTAAAAGCAATCAACACATCCGCATTTTCTACCAAGAACTACGTAGCTTTGATTTCTCCATCGCACCGGGAGATACGTAGGAGCAAGATCACACTCTTGTCAAGCACAATAATAAAAACCTTTTTTTTTTACTCTTTTTAACACGCTTTTATTTCGAGAAAATCGTATTTATAAAAATAATTTTATATCCATATTTAATAATAAAGAGAAACAAATATAGTTAAGTTAACACAATTTTGCACAATTAATTATAGGTAACCGTTTTTTAGCGGATGTCGTAGAGTGCTAATACCTTCCCTGCGCATAATCGACTCCCGAACTCAAAAATTTGGTTTCAAAAGACCATTTTTTTATTTTTTTTTTACATTTTTAAGGGTTTCCCAATATTTTCCCTATTTTAAAATAAATTTTGGTGGCGACTCCATTGAATTCGAGAAAAACTCGAAATTTTAGGCCGCGACACATTTCATTTGTCAATCATCCATTAGATGTTAACGTTAGGTCATTGTCACATGTTGATCTTACTATAGTAAGAGATAATAGGGGTAGACATAATATCCAGACCCGACCAATCCAATAAAAAATTAAGTTTACGAACGGGTTTCTTCATATTGATGGGTTGAGTGGGTGAAAAATAAGGGTTCACATGGGTTTACACGGTTGGGTTCGGATGAGTAATTTGGATTCGTCGGTACCCAAACTCGATCAAATTATATTATTATTTTTATATTATATATTAATATGTAAAATTAAAATACACACACAGTAGCAACACTACTCACTTTCACTTCAAGACAATTTTTTTTAAAAACAAGCCCAATAAAACACAATCCTCTAGCAGTCGAGCCCAATTAACACTTACTTGAGTTCCAATTTTAACACGTTCACTCATCACATTGTCATCCGCCTCACTCTCTCTCTCAAAGACTCAGTCTCAAACGGTTCTCTTTGAGTCTTGTCTATGTTGCTCACAGTCACGGTCACCATCGCCGCCGTCACTATCGTCGTTGTCACCATCGTCGCCGTCTCACTTTAGCCTACAAACATGCAATGAAAATCTGGTAAATTTCCTTGGAATTTTTTTACCAAACCCTAACTTTCTAATCTCGGAAAATTTATTAAATGTTTATCTTAAAAAGTTGTTCTTTTTTTATTCAATGTTTATCTTGAAAGGTATTATATGCTTTTGTATTTTGTTTTGATTTGTTCTTCTCGTTGAAGTTACTATTATAGGGTTTGATCTTTTTTCACTAACATTTGCTTTATGACGTTTCCATTATGTTTAGGTACAAGTAATATATAGAGGTTGTTCATATCTAATTTCTATTTTGATAGTTTAGAGAAGGTTAGTTTATTATGATTTCTTTTAAGGTTTCTTAATGTATTTTTGAGTTTTTAAGGCTCATATATGATTTTTTTTAGTGTTTTATGATTTCTTAGGTATTGATTATACTACTATTCATGTTTCTAAGATAATGATGAAATTTATTGTGATTCATTTTTTCAATTGATAGTGCTTTCATTTGTAATTTATGTAAATTTAAATTTATTAGTTTAAATTTATAGCTATTTACAATTTTTTTTACTTGCTATTTTTGTAGATTGTTGTTTTATACTATTGTATTTTCTATTTTAAGATTTATGTTCTTGTAATTTATGAGTTTTAGTTTTTAGTTTGATATGTTTATTCTTTTTAAGTGAGTTTTTGCCTTTATGGGGTTAATGTATTATAAGTTCATAAGTTTGTAAGTTAGGTTTCTTGAGTTAATGTTCATGTTTACTTTGTTTATTCTTTTTAGTTTTACTTTTTATATTCATGTTTGACCTATTTATTCTTTGTAATTTTACATTCATGTTTGATTTGTTTATTTTTTTTAGTTTAACATTCATGTTTGATTTGTTTATATTGTTTAGTTTTATATTTATCTTTTATTTGTTTATGATGTTTAGTTTTAGATTCATGTTTGTCTCATTATAATTAAATGTTGTTACATTGTAAATTCTGATCAATACTTACTTAGTATTTTTTGAACTTTTCTGGTTTGGAATAATGAAGTAAGGCTAAAGAGTTTGGTCTGAACTTTTCTAGTTTGGAACTTTTCTGCTACATTGTTTATAAACTTTTCTGGTTTGGAGTCTAACTGCTATGACAACATAACAAAACTGAAGCAAATTTTTCACTGCTCTTGTGATATTTTTCTACAAATTTTGTTGTTGGATTAGTTTGATTATATGTCATGTATTTTACATTTTTTACAGAGTGATGTTAATATGTTCTACAATTGTCATTGATTCTTTCTAATTGGAACACTGATGTTATTTTGTTTTGCAATTGTCATTAGTTCTTTTTAATTTGAACATTGATGTTATTATGTTATGCAATTGGCACTGGTTCTGTCTCATTTTGAACATCAATATTGTTTTGTTCTATACTTTTATTTTTCTTTTAATTTGTATTATATGTATACATAAGAAGAAATATTCATGCTGCTGAAATTACCTGTAAATCCTCATAATCCAGAAATATTGTCTTCCTATGATTAATGTTGAATTTTAATTAAGTTGATCACAATATAATTTATACTTGAGGATGTAATTTGTATTGGTTGCGTTGTCATGAGATTGTGACTTATGTTGCTGATGAATTTGTGATTTAATATTAGCCTTAGACTTTATGTGGCTAGTTGCAAATGCTATGTGTTAGAAAATAATGATACAACAAAACTTTGATTGATACAACAAAACAAGTGTGATGTATGATTGACAGGTTTGTCCAATTTTTTTAATGGCAATAGTTGTATTTCGGAAAATTGAAGATATAAAATAAGTATATGTATGGTTGATAGATTGGGCCAGTTTTTTTAATGGGCTATAGTGGCATTATATATAACAAATTATATAAGACTATATTTTTTTTATAAAAAAAAAAGCAAAAAAAAAGGCCTAATAATTTTTTTTTTTTATAAAAAAAAGCAAACAAGCTCAATAAAGTTCAACCCATTTTTATCCACTCACAACAACCGACATCCGACTACACGAACACGACGTACTCCAATTAAAAAATGGACAAAATTGAACTAATTAATAAATATCACCTGTAAATTAGACCGATTTTACACTTTTGGTCCGAATCTGCTCAAAATCACCCAATATCCACCCTTAATAGATGACATAGAATTGTTATAGAACAATTATGATATGTTCCTACACTGTCATGTGCCATCATCCACCAATGTAATGTTGACACGTGAAACCGTCAACCTGGATAGAAAAAGAAATATAAATATATTTGTGATGTAAGCTTTTTTAAAAGAGTTGAACACATGAAGAAAAAAAAAATAAGACATTTAATTTTGTAAGAACAAAAAAAATTACAAAACAATCAAAATAAAAAGTACGTCTATTTGCATGGATTGAACATCTATTTAAAACAATTAATTAAATAATTTAGATTTAAATATAATTTATGTCCTTATACATATATTACTTTTTGTTTCTACTTCTTGTAAATTTTTGTTTTTAGTTCTTGAAAATAATTTATATTTATATTTTTAGTTTTTATTTCTGCATTTTAGTCTATGAAATATTTATTTAGTTCGAAATCAGAATATTTGTTTTTGGTTTATCTAATATAAGTTACATAAGAATTAAAATCAATATTGTATATGTATTATAAATTGGCAAATGTCAATATTGTTAGACATAAAACTTCGCAATTGTATGAATTTCTTTTTTACCATTTTATCTATAGATAAAAAAATAATATAAGTTACATAAAGACTAAAATGAACAAGACACATATTGTGTAGGTCAATTTCAACATAAATAAATTTTGTAAGAACTAAAACAAAACAATAAAGATTAAAAACAAAAAATTAATATTTTGTGAGGATTAAAAAAATTCAAAATTAAAAGTAAAAAATAATATATTTACAAAAAGTAAAATTATTATTTACTTTTATGATTATTATCGGCTTACACCTTATAGGGGTAGATAAATTTGGAACTGTTAAAATGGACTAAGCAATATGCCTCAATCCATCTAGTATACTAAAATATAGGATTTAGTCTAAGAGTTTTCTTCGGAACACTCTAGAGTTGTACTTGTCACTTCTCAAGACATATGAAAAGATAATTTTACCTTTTTAACCATTTACAATAAGTTTTGAATTGTTCGGAAGTTTTGAAATTTCTGAAATTTTCTATTTCAGAAGTTTCAAATTGTTCGAAAATTTCAAAAATTTTGAAACTTTTCATTTCAAAACTTTCGAAAATTCAAGAAATTTTATGTTTCAGAACTTTGAAATTTTCGAATGCCACTTACTTTTGAATTCGAAGATTTTGAAAGTTTCGAAGGTTAAAGTAATTTTTCTAAAGTTTTGAAAGAGGGGTGAAAAAATGAAAAGTTAAAAAAATTAAAGGTTGTATAAATAGTTAAAAAGGCAAAATTGTATTTTCACGTTGATTGGGAGGTGACAAATTTAGATGTAGGGTGTATAGTAGAATCATTTTTGTCTAATAATTTTAGACCAAACTTTTTCAAAGCTTTTTAATCATGGTTAAAAAAGCTTGTAAAATTTGTTAATAATTTTTTTTTATCACAATTGATCATTTAATTTAAGGATCCAATTAAATTAGTCTATTAATCAAAAGAAATAATTGGTTCAAAAGTGATCCAAACTATCCATGAGTCCATGACTCAACACCTATATTATAAAAATTATAAAGAAAATGAGCATGAAATAAAATTTTAAAGTTAACTGAACTGTAAATTATTTTAAAAAATAATATTATAAAAATTGCAGACTATCTGTCCAGCTCCAACCCATTTGATCAAATTTGGATAATATTTTTCTGTCAATTTTTAAACATAACCTTTTAATCTGAGTCAAATAAATCTATGATCTATTAAAATCAACCTTAACGAATAACCCGTTTTAACTGCTCTAATAAATCTATTAGTAAAAGATGAATTATTAATGGGCTAAACGACATGGGCTTACATCATTCGTGAAACTAAAAAAAAATTCATTGCTCAATCATAAGCAAAGTAAAAGTTACAGAAAAACAAAGTAAACAAAACGATGTCCGCTAGACATGGGTAGACAACATGAGTTTTGGGTGCAAGACAACATTTCATTTTATTATTTAGTTAACATATGTTTCTTTCTATATTTGTTATTTATAGTTTTACTTTAGTCTCATAATTATATTTGTTTCATTTCCATTCCTTAACTTTACTTGGTAAGTTATATTAGTCATGTCAGATAAATTTATCTATTTTTCTGTTAAGTTTTAATACACATCATTAGAGGTTGGTTATTAAGATTTGTAAATCAACGATATAAAAATCTTTCTTAAAAAATATGTATATATATAACAATCTTAAATGATTAACTTCATAGTGGATTTTCAAAAATATAGTTTCATTTTTTTTTCTTCTTCGCCAAATTAGAGTTCACCTTGAACTATTTTGAGCAACATTAAGAGCTCTCAAAGTTAATCTTCATCATATTGGTGCAGCAACAATGACACATATCTATTTGTATAATTAGTTGGGGACCTTACTCTTGAAGTACAAATAAATGTCAAAAGCAATAAAGGATAGAAATGACAACGATGTGGAGCTGGGACATATTTTGCCTCATCCACCTCCACACCCAACTAATTAAATAAAATTTGCACCTGCCCATGTTAGTGGAGGTATCCTTTAGTCATTTCATTTGAGTTTATTTATGTAAAAAGATGGGTATTTGTGTACAAACTTATTCTTCTTCTTGAAGAGGAAAATAGAGTACCAGAAAGTGTGTTTGGGTCTTGGAAATTTAAAGTAAAAAGGTATTTTACAAACCTGAATTTTTTTTTTATTTTTTTTTCCATGTTTTAGTTTTGTTTCATTAATTGCCTCCTTGTTGATTGTGTACTCCTTCATTTAATGGAACATGTAGTTTCAAGTTTTCTTATTTGAATTAGTGGGTCATGTCATTTTAGAAGTGAGATTTGGGCCGTGTATTTGTTCATTTGACTTTGGCCCAACTTAAGGATTGTTGTTGTTTGAAGACTAGTTTATTGGTACATGGCGATGTGGTCTTGCTGTAAGAGTGACAGCCTATTTTAATTGCTTAATGAATTAGGTTAAAAAATCTAATATAAAGACGGGTAAATGTTTTGTTGAATATGAAAGATTTGAATGAGGCATCAAATGGGAGAAAGTATGGAAGAGTGTGTGGAGATGTCTTTTAGAAGACCTATTATTGAACTATGGTACCCGTAGCTCCCTACTACAATAGTGCAAGATAGAAAAAAATGTCGGTTACACCCCTAAATTCAAATTTTTGCCTTAAAATTGAGAGCAAAACTCAACTTAATTGACAACTCCAATAGAAATTTACTTATATATTTTGGTTTTGTTTAAGCTAAAGGGACTGGTCGAGCAACCACCAAGTAGGGTTAGTTTCAACACTCATTATTTTGTGACTCAATTAGACTTCGGTCTTCTAATATCCAATGTATATTTCAACTCTGAGAAGGAGTTTCAGTCTAAGAGACGCTGAATTAATTAATATGTTAGTTCTCAATTTGTAGTGTTATGCAATTTCAGTTCTAAGAATAATATGTGGTTGTTCTGTGTGACATGTATGCATGGCTCTAATGTTATACATTTTTAATCTTAAGAACAATATGTGATTGTTCCGTATGACATGTATGCATGACTCTTATTACTTTTATTAATAGAATAATATGTAGTTATTATGTGTGATATGTTTACATTTCTCTTATTATTTTTAATATATATATATATATATATATATATATATATATATATATATATATATTTGCGCTAAGCATATATATATATATTTGCGCTAAGCATATATATGCATCAAACCTAATTAATAGAATTGTGATATATAATTCGCATTTAAATTATCGCTTCAAAATTTGAGAATAAGTTCAATTATTTATGTTAATTGTCAATTTCTTATAGTTATGTATGGACGTTAATATCCATAATTTTTTGTTGTGTAGTGTTTAATATTGGGTAAAAACATAAAATTACCTATGTCAGTTTTTACGTTAATAAACTGTATAGAGGCCATTTTAATTTTGATTGAATTTAAGACAATACATTTTTCTAAGATTGTGCCAATAGATGAATGCAGAGTATAGTGGTATATATATATATATATAATAAAATAAATAATAGATTTATATTCCTTATAAGAACCCAGGAAAGAAATAATTATCGTTATAACAAAAAACAAAAATTGACGTGTGATGTGAGCGTGGCTTGAATTTCAATCTAAACTCTAAACTGAAAAAACCGAACCAACTTATCGTTGTAGAGTTGTAATAATTCTCAACAACTTCGTTCTTATTCATTCATATTCATATTCCGCAGAGGAACATCGAAAACCCTAATCCCATACTTTTCTTCTTCAATTCAAATTCATCCGGTAAGTTTCTACATTCCTTAATTTCCACGCCAATTTTTTCTAATGCTAAATTTTCCCCATCGAACTCCGCTTCAAATTCTCTCAATTCCAAATTTTGGGGTTTCGTTTCGCGTTCAAGAAACCGAAACCCTAGACGATTTTCAACTAATTGGGAGCTAAAATTGAACCCTCGAACGATCTTCGTGTAGATAAAAGATTGGACATGAAGGCTTTGAATGGTTTATTGGGTTTAAGACGCAAAAAATTTCTTGGGGTTTTCAATGGTTTGTGTACTTTGGTTGTGTTTTTCTTCTTTTACAATAGGGAAGACATAATTCGTAATCCACTTCTTAGACAATCGGCATATTTAGTTAATCATCATCATGGTTTGGCTCAAAATTCAGTTTTGAAAGATGGGGTTTCTGTGATTCACCGTAGAATGGTTGAAATCAGCACTAACACTTCAAGTGTAGTTGGTGATGAAGATTTGAGTGTGAATATACCTGGATTGTGTTTTGGATTGCTCCAACATGATGGTTATGATAGCCACTGTGAATTCTTAAAGGCAAATCCTCAGTGCACTTCTGAGGGTTACATTGATTACTTGAGGTTTTTCTTTTGTAAATGTCAAAGCTTTAGGGTCCTTGGTTATCTAGTATTAGGTGTTTGGCTTGCTGCTTTGTTTTATCTCTTGGGGAACACTGCGGCTGATTATTTTTGTCCTTCTCTTGAACATCTCTCTAGGCTGTTGAAATTGCCTCCAACTGTGGCTGGTGTTGTGTTGCTTCCACTTGGTAATGGAGCCCCTGATGTGTTTGCTAGTATAGCTTCTTTTGTCGGTACTGATACGGGTGAAGTTGGTCTTAACAGTGTGTTAGGCGGTGCTTTGTTTGTTACCACTATTGTTGTTGGAACTGTTTCTCTTTGTGTTGCAGAGAGGAGGGTTCAAGTCGATCGAAGATGCTTTATAAGGGATCTGAGTTTCTTTCTGTTTACGCTTTGTTCACTGCTTTTGATTTTGTTTGTTGGTAAGATAGGTATTGGGGCAGCTATTGCTTTTGTATCGATTTATGTTGTTTATGCATTCATTGTCGCTGCCAATGAGATATTGCGAAAACATGCACAGAGGTTGAAATTGGATGCTGTGACACCTATGCTTCCTGTCCAAGGAAGTGTGTTTGCTGTTGGTTCTGAAGAAGATACTACTATATATAGCTCCTTGCTTGATGTAGACACTGAGAGTGATCCTCCCCGACTCCCACCTTCCTTGCCTCAATGGATGTGGTCTTCAAATGTGGCGATATATTCAAACCAGGCAAATAAAATCAATTTATTAGATGATGAAAGGCCTCCTTGGGGATGGAGTGATGGCCGATCCACGGAAAGCACCAGGTTTTCGTTCTCCATTTCAAAGCTTTTTTTACTCATGGAGATGCCACTTGCAATTCCTAGACAGCTAACAATTCCAATGGTTAACGAGGAAGTATGGTCGAAGCCGTTTGGTGTGGCCAGTGCTTCATTGGCTCCGGTGCTCTTGGCCTTTTTGTGGAGCAGCCAAGAAAATGTGAGTTATAAGAGTATAATACTTGCTTATTGTTTAGGTGTTTCTGTTGGATCCACACTTGGTATTCTTGCATATAAATACACAGTGTCCGATCGTCCACCGTCTCAGTATTTGATTCCTTGGGTTCTTGGAGGATTCATTATGAGCATAGTGTGGTTCTACATAATAGCCAACGAGCTTGTTGATCTATTAGTAGTGTTAGGTGTAATTTTCGGAATCAATCCATCGATTCTTGGATTAACCGTATTAGCATGGGGAAATTCAATGGGAGATTTAATGTCAAATGTTGCATTGGCATTGGAAGGAGAAGATGGAGTTCAGATAGCTTTATCTGGATGCTATGCGGGTCCTATGTTCAACACACTCATTGGTTTGGGGATCTCATTGCTGATTGGCGCATGGTCAAAGAAACCTTCTTCATATGTGGTACCTAAAGACGGTAGCTTATTTTACACCATGGGATTTCTCATCACAGGACTTCTTTGGGCACTTGTTGTTTTACCGCGAAACAACATGCATCCTAGCAGAACATTGGGAATGGGTCTCATCGCCCTTTATATGCTATTTCTTTCTTTCAGAGTTTGTACTTCTATGGGGCTAATAACAATTGCTGGTTTAAGTTAGACTTTTTGTGCTTTACCTAAATTGTAATCATAATGATCATAGTTTCTTCTTCTATTTGAGCCATGATCTGTAATTTCTGTTGTGTAGATAGCTGATATATAGGACAAAAGAAATTAAGGAAAGAAAAAATTGAACCTGTGTAACATGAATGAGTTACTGCTCCAATTGAAAAGTCCATTGTTGTATATTCAAACATTTTGTTGAAAAATGAACTCTAAAGCTACCACTTACAAAACCAAATAGAATAAAAATGACTACAGCAGTTTAGCATTATGTTGTGATTGATTTCTTCTTGGTTGACCATCTTATCTATACATCTTACATGTCTATATTTATATACCAAAATGTTTTGCATTCATTTAAATTGGTAAAAATGGCCTTTTTAAAGTATCAACTAACAAAGTTGAGAACAATAAGTAAGAAGAGGCGCATGAACAATAACAAGATGTTCTTAACACCAAACTCTCCATTTTACAATATACTTTCTATCCTTTTTTATAAGCACCTTTGTATTTTTTACATATATTAAGGAAAATAATTATAAGCACCTTTGTATTTTTGACATATATTAAGAAAAATAAATAATTAATGACATTAATGTATCTATTTTATGAATAGGTATTTCTAAAATACCATTTGCATATGAATATATTCCATTTCAATTTTGCATCTTTTAAGATAAATTATTGATATTAATAAGGTGTATATTTATGAAAAAAAATAAATGCATCTAGTAATTTAAAAAAATAATTATATTTACGGGCAAACATTTTTCTAAATGATGTTTATAATTAAAGACAGAAAGAGTATATACAAATATTCCTCTAATGAAGAGTGCAAGAAAATAGGTATGGTTCAAGGCTTCCTCATTCGATCTCTAATGAGCTCCAACAAATTACATAGTGATGGAAGCATTGATTACCCCTTACCCCTTGTCACTAATGAAATGATAAATCACATGAAGAGTTTGATTTTGGGCTTTCCTTTTAGGATGTTCTCACAAGCTTGATGATACCTTTGAAGTGTCAATTTTACGTTCCTTAAACAAAACCAAATCCTTATGTATGCCAACCAGAACAATTGAATCCAATAGCAATATAATTCCGTTTTAAGGAAGAAGATGAACCATTAGTCCCTTGAGCATTAGCAACAACCATGACATTAGTCAAGAAATGTATCCATCTATACAGCTAATAGCTATGTCAGCACATTACTATCAACGTTAGACAAAGACTGATGTTAGGTCCATTCATGGTTGTAAATTGTTGTCTGCAACTGTAATTGTGGTCGCAGCAGTGTTGTAGATTTTAATGTTGCTGAATTAACATCATGTAAATTGCATCGGCCGTATTTTAACATAATATAAAAGTTTGCAGGGTGGATCCAACAAGGTAAACATTTACAAACACACACAAAAATTGAGACACACAAGATAAAATAGGTTTTGTGACATTAAATATTTGAGCAACCTCGATACTGCAGAGCATCTTCTTAAAATGAGAATTCTACACTTTAATAATTCACCATTTGACTACTTGTCCCTCTATTCTTAGATTTTCTAATGCTTCTTTTGATGAAAACGAAAGCAAACAAAATCTGAAAAAACTCTTTCTTTTCCAGTTTCCACTTTCCTCCGTGACAGTCACGTGTGACAACATGACATTTTCACTTCTCGTACTTTGCTTTATTACCCTTTTGTCACTTTCACATGAAAAATTTCAACCAATCCAATTATCAACTCCTTATATCATATCAATGCTAACCCATTTTCCAAGTTTCTAACTTTCATCTAAACTAATCATCAAGTTTCATTTTTTTCTTTTGTTTCTGTTCTTTCTACTTCAATGCTCTTACTCTAGTAGCTACTGCATTTGTTCAATATTGTTGTAGAAATTAGAAATGGATGGTGAATACAACTTTTCTTCAGCGTCGTTATCATCGAAACCTTTGATGGAGAAACTAATGAGTCCCAAGTCACCTCTTCCAGAGCTTGTGGATTTTCATTGGAAGCGAAAGCAGATTGTTAAGACTCAAGTTTTGGAGAAAGAAATTGTTTTGCTTCAGGTATAATGTTTAAGATTAATGTTATTTTAATTTATGAAGCTCCGATCAGAACACAAATAACTCCACAGACACCAGACACTACAATGACACGTAGTAAAGATTCTACATTATTACCCAACATATATGACATTTGGTCGAGATGATTGCATGCTAGCTGAATCTTGTGTTCCTCTTATATGCATAAGTAATTTTTTCATGAGAAAGCTACCATTTATTAAACAAATGAGACAAATTTTCACCATTTCATGTATATATTGCTCTTAGGAAGAGTTAAAATCTTTGGAAGGCCTTCACCCAGCTTCTAGATACTGCAAAGAGTAAGGCCTTCACCCTTTAATGTGTAAAATTATATAATATATTATATTCAACAATAATGTGATTAATTTGTACTTAACTCAACTATATCATTAATTATAATTTTCAACGTGATCTAAATTAAGAATTATTTTTAAAACAATTATAAAAGTCAACATTTTTCTTAACAGGCTCGATGCCTTCGTAGACTCTATTTCAGATCCTTTCACACTCAAGTATGTATCTCCAACTTTTCTATTAATCTGTAGTTAATCATTCAATTAATTAACTCTATAGATTATTATTAATTTGTGTTGCAAATCTTAAATAAATAAATAATTAGCACTGCATTTGATACCAGAGGAAAGCACACATTAATCTCTGAATCCTATTACTTCGGGAAACAGATCAGGTACTCAGTTTTTGTCTTTAGGACCATTTCATTTTGAAATATTTATTTCACTTGCTTTCATTACAAGTTATTGTTTAACATAATCAAATAGCACAATTAATTAAGTTGAAGCTCCTCTTCTTAGGACTGTTTTAAGTATTTACAAAAATTTATTTTAATCTGTATAATGAAAGTAATTTATTTACAAGTTGTGTTTCAGTATTAAAAAATTTAACTAAAATACTTTGGTCATATAAATTGTTTTAATAATTTTAAGGTTAATCTTAATGCAATGCATGTATCTGCAAACTGACTAACTAATTACTGCTCCAATTCGAAATATATGACTCTCTTTAAAAGTTTATGTCCAACTTATGAGGTCGATTTCTTCAAATTTTTATTTGGATAAATTATTTTTTACTAAAATATTATTAATTATTCATTTTTTTTTTTATCATTGGTAATGTAAGTAAGCAATAAATGTTATCGATGGCAAGTGTGAAATAAAATACTAAACTTATTATATACTAAATTTAGATTCTGGCATTGCGCGGTTGGAAGTGATATTTTATTTATTTTATTGGAGTAAGTTTTAGTGTTGATTATTTATTTTAATATTGGATCAAATTTAAAATAAAAAAATGTAAAATAGATTAAATTGACTGTAGAATAAAGGACAATCAAAATAAATAAATTTTAA
>JBBPBR010000007.1:46396024-46412856 GCA_037974775.1 Cicer pinnatifidum
TATTCATTTATTCAAATTGTAGAATACGTTGATGCACTAAAAACAAAAATAGACGAATATACGATTGATTGTAAATGCGGAATTCTTTAAAGAAATCGTCATTTACAAAGATGATTTATAGGTAAATATAAAAATGAGGTATTTTAGTATATAATTTTGAAAAATAAATATTTTAATAATATTTTTTTTTGAAAATTAGTGTATAAAAAAAACCTATTATTCTTGTATTGTGCCAAGTAGCAAACCGATAATTTGTTGACATTTTATAAAATAAGAATGCACTACTGATTCCAATTCAGTACTTAAATATAAAATCTTCTTGCCAAAAATGTTTCTTCTAGCTTTGATGGAATGGGGTGATTCTTGACCATAATTTTTCTAATTTCAATAGTATTATTTTTTAGGATGTAGGAGGTGTTGGGTTACCCCGCCTTAGCTATTAATCTTTCCCATTTGTTATAAAAAAATTTGAAGATTTAAACTCAAAATTATTGTAGTTATGAGATAGTGGTTACTTGTTTTGGATGTTAATGACATGGTTAGGTACATTTTGGATGTAAATGGCATATTATGCATTTTAACTTATGGCTTTTTTGTGTTATTTTCAAGCACGTGCGTGGGTGTAATTTAAATTTTTATTTAAAACAAGAAACATATTTAATTTTTTTTTAAGGAAAATAAGTCTTTAGATTTTTTTTTAATGTTTCAATTACGCAAAAATAGTGGTGTATAGACGGTGCCACTTATTTATTATATTCATGTCGCGTTATTCTAGATAAGTGAAATTTTAATTTTTAAAATAATTGATGGAAACTAAACTAATTTTAATTTCAATTATTTTGTTGAAAAAGTACGAGACAATAATGCACTAATTATATTTCAAAGGATTGTTGGCTGTATTTATTTAAATTGCAATTGAATCAAATCAAATATTGTTGTATGAAATGGATTTATGATATAATGCAAATGAGAAGATGTTAAATCAATACAAGTTATGGCAAATTTTAGTTTTATTTGAATTTATGTACTAAATTGACATTATGTTATATTTGTGAGTAAATATATATTTTGATAATAAATTATATCTTTTAAGACATATGTTAATAGTAAGTTGTATTTTTTAATAATTAAATTTTAATTTTAATTTTATTGTATTTTTAAAAAAAAAATATTATCATTTTAGTACTTTTCAATTCAATTGCAAGAATAACATGTAATTAACACGTCAACGAATTTACAGAGTTAACCTTCAACTAACTGTTAATTTAACAGGGATTAAAGAGTAAATGACTCATTCAAAGACTAATTTGTAGACACCACTTGGCGGGTTTGTATAGGAAGATGGAGATTCTAAAGTTTCAATTGTTTCACACTAAATTATGACGATGTCAGCATCAATCCGTAAGCAAACAAATATCAATATCTTTTAATCTTTTTGGACAGTTTTTAATCATTTTCTTGTCAATACAAGGGTTGGAGCCTTATTAATTTATTAGTATTATTTTTGTTACGGAATGGGTGGAGCCTTATTATTGGTAACTTTGTGAGAAAATAAATCCAAATCAAAGAAAGATGTATGGGTACTTCCCTCCCAATGTATCTGCCTGATTGTGGAGATCACGAATCCACGACTCCCATAAGTCCTTCAATTATTGGGTCTATGCTTTTCCTCATCCACCTAATTTCATTATTTATTTTAATAAATCAAAACTTCTGTTATAGTGTTCTTAAGATATTTGTTATAAAATTTAAAATTCAAAAAAATAAAATATTGAGCAAAACATGTTTGTTAAACTTTTAAAAGATGAATATATTATTAAAAGACAAACAAATATATTTCATTTTTTTTCTCTATATCTTCTTAAACCTCTTGTTATTATTTGCTATAAATAAATATCTAAATATCCAAATCAACTACACCAACTGCCTTTAAAAGAAAAAAAAAAAGAGTTATGTCTAATTTAATGTGTTTTTTTTAATCTAATTTTCAAATTAAATTGAACTAAATTGTATACTTATTGTCTTTAATCCGATCGAATTTGATGATATATATAAATAATATGAATAAAACAAAATAAATACAAGATCAAGTTAGCCCCAAAACAAGACACTTAATATAATACATAAACAATTTTCTTATAAAAAATTAATCAAGTGTGTTTGAGATATGTGAAATTAATAATAATAATAATAATAATAATAATAATAATAATAATAATAATAATAATAATAATAATAATAATAATAATAAAAAATAATAATTCATAGTCCATAAAATAATTTGAGACAACATTGGTAACTCGAGGTAATTCAAATTCATCCCTCCTTTTATCATGCTTATATCTTGATCCAGTTTTTTGTTCCTGGTTATATTATAGATAAGGTCAAAGTGGGTTGGTAGTCCGAGCCGAGATTTGTACACCTTAAAGTTCCTCCTAATTATATATCATCCTGCTTTGATTTAGTGTTTTGTTTTTCTTTTTCCAAATGCAATTTTTGTCCTCCAAATTTCATAATTTGATGATTTTGCCTTTCTATTTTAAAATAGTAGTGTCAGTTCCTTAATTTAATTTAATTTTTTGCAAAAGTTAAACCTCTTAATTTTGACTGAGACAACGCTAATATGTACTCATTTGTAAAACATGTATTTGCAAATATAAATCTTAATTAAAATAAAAAGACTTAATTATAGTTTTAGTCTCTTTATTTTTATTGATTCATAAAATTTGCCCCCTATTTTAAAAGTCAATTTTGGTCACTTTCTCTTATTTTTTGACTAAAAAAAGACGTATGACATGTTTTAAATAATGTGACATGTGATACAATGATATAGAATGATTAACACTCATTAAATTAGAATAAAAACACTCTAAAAATTTAACTATCAACTTCAAGAATTTTTTATATTTGTAATTTAAACAATGACATATGAATAATTAATTCATTTAGATGGTTCTATATCAATAAATTGTATGTTAAATCATTTAAAATATGTTAAATCGTTATTTTATAGTTTAAAAATTCAAGTGAAGGACCAAACATGTCGATTTTTAAAATAAGACAACAAATTTCGTAAATTAATAAAAATAAAGTGATCAAAATTACAATTAAGTTAAATAAAAAATATATTGTATTATTACCTTTGGATGAAAGTAGCATTTGATCAACACAACATATGTTTTACTTTACAATTTATTATTTCTTGTGTTAAAAACTCTACATAAAAGAATGTTTAAAATATTGTTTTAAATAATTTATCTAAAAAAACTGTCTTAAATATTTAAATCATTGTCTTAAATAGTTTACCCAAAAATAAAATTATTGTCTTAAATATTTAATTTACTTTCTTAAACAATTTACCCAATAAAATTGAAAATACAATTACAACATCAACAACTTCTATAAACAATTTTTTTTTAAATTTAAATATTAAAAAAGAGCACTGCTATATTTTGAGATTTAAAGACTAAAAGTAAGAAAATAATTGTAAGGTGGCTCTTCTGCTTGTAGAGTTATGAATATAAACGTTGATGGTTTTTATATCCATCTTTACGGGTTTTTGAGTTGTAGGAGAATTTTTCATGACTTTTGTGGTAAGTTTATATGAAATTTTTATTGAAAAATGACATTTAGTAGTTCCTTATTTTTTGAAAAGTAGATTTTTCGTAATGATATTTTATTGACTCGTGATAAAAGTATTTAAAATATTTTTGAAATTGACTCTTAATATTTCTCTCAATTAATGTTATATTTAGTTTACTCCTTTGTTCATCATCCTTAAAAGATTATCTTTATATTACATCTAACGGATTGAATCTACTCAATTAGTTATTCTCTAAAAGAAGCAAATAGATGTTTTTATTTTTTAGTTCGATTTGGTCGGAGCGTCGGCCCTAAAACAACCGCTTTAGACTTTCATAAAAAGCAAAAAAATTTACTTAATTCAAATGCCTCAATTTTTTTATAAAAAGTCTTATAGTTTAATATTCTTAAAACTAAAATTAATAAAATTTTATCTAAATTTAATATTATCTCAATAAATATTAAATCAATTAATTTTATTATTAATTAAAAAAAATATTATAAGACATCAATTATATTAATTTAATAAATAATTTTATATTATATACTTCAAAAGATTTCATATTAAAATTCATTTTAGTTTGGTCCTTTTCTTTTGTTCTTTAAACAATGTATTCACCTTAGATTCATTTTTTATATATAATGTTAGGAGTTATTATTTTCATTTTTAGTTAATATAATTTATTTTTAATAAATAAATAAAAGTAATACAAGATTATAGAAAAAATATATACTATATATCATAGTTAGACTTATGTGTAATAATATATTTTTTTTTTACTTCAATTTTTAATTGTTCAAAGTCATATTAATGTTAATTATTTTTGTTATCACTAATCCAACTCCAATTCAATCTCAATTAGATCCTGAATCTCGAACGTCTATATACACTGATTCGATGTCCAGCTTTCATTACCTTTCTTAAATCCATACTCTCACATGGGAAAAAGAAAGAGTTTAAGAAACACCTAAAAATTAAAGAAATATCTAAAAATAATTGTAGCAAAAGAAAATCTAAAAATAATATCTGTGCCCCTTAGCCTCATTTATAGGTCAAATTCATTTCCATCTTAACGATTCATATCATAGAAAAATTTACATCCAGTCATTTATCTATACTTGACAAGTGACTAGTAAGAATTCAACAACAAAATGCCATGCCATAAATAAATAATAAAAACCATTTCTCGAATTCCAAACGAACACAACACAAGTCATGGCTTCATCTTCATCTTCTCTCTTATTTTTCTTCTTCTTCTTCATTTTCTCCTTCTTCTCTCTCTCTATCTCCCAATCATCACCAACACAAACCTTCATCATCCACGTGTCAAAACCTTCTCTTTACACCACCAATCACAAACACTACACCTCCATCCTCAACACCCTCCCTCCTTCCCCACACACCCCCTCCATCCTATACACATACACGTCCGCCATTCACGGTTTCTCCGCCCACCTCACCCCATCTCAAGCCGCCCACCTAACCACCCATCCCGACGTCCTCTCCATCCAACCCGACCAAATCCGCCACCTCCACACAACCCATACCCCCGACTTCCTCGGACTCGCCGAAACCTCCGGTCTATGGCCAAACTCCCACTTCGCCTCCGACGTCATCATCGGCGTCCTCGACACCGGAATCTGGCCGGAGCTCAAAAGCTTCTCCGATCCATCTCTGTCTTCTTCCCCCCTCCCATCTTCATGGAAAGGTACCTGCGAAGTTTCCCACGATTTTCCTTCTTCTTCATGTAATGGTAAAATCATCGGCGCAAAAGCTTTCTACAGAGGCTACGAATCTTACCTTCAACGACCTATAGACGAAACCGTTGAATCGAAATCACCAAGAGACACTGAAGGTCATGGATCGCACACAGCTTCAACAGCAGCAGGTTCAATCGTTTCCAACGCAAGTTTGTTCAGTTTCGCTAAAGGTGAAGCTAAGGGAATGGCAACAAAAGCTAGAATCGCTGCTTACAAAATCTGTTGGAGTCTCGGTTGTTTTGATTCCGATATTCTTGCTGCTATGGATGAAGCTGTTTCTGATGGGGTTCATGTCATTTCACTATCTGTTGGTGCTAGTGGTTATGCAC
This sequence comes from Cicer pinnatifidum, assembly GCA_037974775.1. Lineage (NCBI taxonomy): Eukaryota > Viridiplantae > Streptophyta > Magnoliopsida > Fabales > Fabaceae > Cicer > Cicer pinnatifidum. Next base: position 46,401,697 of record JBBPBR010000007.1, read on the forward strand.
CTCAATATTATCATGATTCAATTGCTATTGGTGCTTATGGTGCTACACAACATGGTGTTGTTGTTTCTTGTTCAGCTGGTAATTCAGGACCTGGTTCTTATACTTCTACTAATATAGCACCTTGGATTTTAACCGTTGGTGCTTCCACGATCGATCGAGAGTTTCCTGCTGATGTTATTCTTGGTGATGGTAGAGTTTTTGGTGGTGTTTCTTTGTATGATGGTGATGATTTACCTGATTATCAGCTTCCTTTAGTTTATGGTGCTGATTGTGGTAGTAGATATTGTTTCGTTGGTTCTTTAGATTCTTCCAAAGTCCAAGGGAAGATTGTTGTTTGTGATAGGGGTGTTAATGCTAGAGTTGAAAAGGGTAGTGCTGTTAAACTTGCTGGTGGCTTAGGAATGATTATGGCTAATATTGAAGGTAATGGTGAAGAGCTTCTTGCTGATGCTCATCTTGTTGCAGCTACAATGGTGGGTCAAATTGCTGCTGATAAGATTAGAGAGTATATAAGATCGAGTCAGTACCCGACAGCTACGATCGAGTTTAAAGGCACCGTGATTGGTGGTTCGCCTGCTGCTCCTAAAGTTGCTTCATTTTCTAGTAGGGGTCCTAATTATGTAACTTCAGAGATTCTTAAACCTGATGTTATAGCTCCTGGTGTTAACATTTTAGCAGGGTGGACAGGGAAAGTGGGTCCTACTGATTTGGATTTTGATACTAGGAGAGTTGAGTTTAACATAATTTCAGGTACTTCTATGTCTTGTCCTCATGTTAGTGGCATTGCTGCATTGCTTAGGAAAGCTTATCCAAATTGGTCACCAGCTGCTATTAAATCTGCTTTGATGACAACTGCTTATGATGTTGATAATTCTGGTGAGAAAATTAAGGATCTTGGAACAGGTAAAGAGTCTAACCCATTTGTTCATGGAGCTGGACATGTTGATCCTAATAGGGCACTTAATCCAGGGTTAGTTTATGATTTGAATAGTAATGATTATTTATCATTCCTTTGTTCAATTGGGTATGATGCTAAGAAAATTCAGGTTTTCACTAGAGAGCCAACTAGTTTTGATGTTTGTGAAAAAAGGGAAAAACTTGTTAGTCCTGGTGATTTGAATTACCCTTCTTTTTCAGTGGTGTTTGGTGTCAACAATGGATTGGTTAAGTATAAAAGAGTTGTTACTAATGTTGGTGGCTATGTTGATGCTGTTTACACTGTTAAAGTGAATTCTCCTTTTGGTGTTGATGTTAGTGTTTCACCTAGTAAACTTGTTTTCAGTAGTGAAAACAAGACTCAAGCTTTTGAGGTTACATTTGCTAGAGTTGGATATGGTGGTTCTCAGAGTTTTGGGTCTATTGAATGGAGTGATGGAAGTCATATTGTGAGGAGCCCAATTGCTGTTAGATGGAGCAATGGATTATCATCATCTTCCTTTTGAGTTTTCACTCAATAATTCTTTGTTGATGTGAAAGTAGAAATGCATTGCCATGCATAGGCTATGTATGGGGTTGGTCTTGTATTGTAACTTTTCTGCTAGCTTATTGTACAAACTTTGAAATAATAATTATTCGGTAGGGGAATTCTAGACCTTGGATTAATGTTTAAAAGTCATATGAAATTCTAACCATCGACGACACATTTCTGAAGTATAATTTTAAATATGATGCTATGGTGTGTCTATCGTTGTTAGTATTTCGAGGAACTTTTAAACATTTGTGATCCACGAACATCTGCTTATTGGGAATGATTGTTTCTGTTTCATAAAGTTGTATTCTAAATTTCTAAGTACGATGTGATTTTAAGATTTGTAATTGTGTTTTATTTTTGCTTATTATCATGCCCGTCAGATATGCACTTAATTTGGATTTTATGTTGTTATTGCGTCACGCAGTTGTCAATCGACTGATAGAAATAAATGTGAGATTGGTTTACCGCATAAAATTGAATTTAAAATTTGAATTGTTCAATTTCAAAATTAACGATCAAGATCTATTATAGTGCAAAATCGCATGAAAACGCTATAGCATCAAATCCAGGTCCTATGTTCATATTGTCATATTCTTCTTCAAGGCAATATTTTTCATGGTGTGACAGAAAAGCGAGATTCTTTTAGGGCTTCTTTGTTATGGTCAATAACTCATGCTTGCTTTTATCATTATTATAAGGAAAAAAACTACTTTTGCGAGTATTAAAAAATTTTGTAAAGTGATATTAACTATGTAGATTTTAGGTAAAACACAAATTACATTCATTAAATTGTCATTTTTTAGTGTCAAACACATAAATATCAAATTTTTGCTTATGATAATGATCAAAATTTAAGATTTTTTTTTTCTCATAAAAGTGACTAGAGGGAGTATTTCATAGGTAGTGGTCATGTGAGCCAAAATAAATTGAGACAAAGCACAAGATGAATGTGACGGTTGAGCTAATTTGGATCCATTGTTGTTTGACACTTTGGCTGCAAATGGTGAAATTGCAGGTAATTTGGAAGGCGAAGAGATGATCTGAGTATGAGGTTGAATATAGTAGTTGAAAAATTAAAATCTAAATAATAATAAATTAAATGGTTTGACAATGAAACCGATAACAAGTCTTGAATAAATAAATGTAAATGATGTAGCTAGATATTATTTGTGTATTATAGGGTATAGGGTGTGAGAGTAGAAATAAATTATTTTAAACAATAAAATCAAAGGAGACGAGGAAGTAGTGAATTAAAGTAGAAGCATCAGCGGATGAAGAATCTCACATTTAAGATTCATTTTCATAATTTATTGTATAGAAACTTCTACTTCAGTCCTTATAACGTGGCCAACTATCAATCTTAGGAATTTCATTTTTATTACAATCCAGGACCAAAGTGACACTGTCAGTTTTACAGACTAATAAATAAGTTATGTACTGAAAAAAAACATTTATATCCAGCCTAAAACTTCCAAGTTATGCAGTAACGTGACAGAAGCCCACCAATGACGGAGATTTTATTTATTTTCATTACAACCAAGTATCAAAGTGATACCATGTCATTTTCAGTGACTGAAGTGTTTTTTTTTTACTCCCCAACTTCACTATTCAATCAACAACTTTAAGTTATGCACCTCAGTTTTACCTCTGAGATAGTGCTGAATTGCGGGGGAGGGGGGAACTAAATTTTCTTCAACTTTGATGATAATTTATAGGTTCTAGGTTCTGCATAAACATGTTAATGCTTCAATCAAAAATAAATTTATAACAATCAACTTGAAACTATGAACTTATAACACAACCAAATAAGCTTTAGATCTGAATCTCATTACAAATATACTATGAAACCTGAACCAACACAATCACACTATCTGCGAATTGCAAATATAAACAGCAAAAAGGAGTAAAGAAGTGAGAAAGCTCCTATACAAACACACAACCACTCAAAACAAAAACTGAAAGGTTAACCAAGTTAATTGTCTTCTATTGCCTTCCTTCTTAGTCGATCTCTCTACACAGAGGATACAACAGTCTACGTCAGATGCATACCGGTTCCTGAATTCAATTTTCTATCCTCAATCCATTGCCAACATCAGAAACTGGTTTTTGGCTTGCCAGTTACAATCTTATATCAATTGGGGACACAAAAAGCAGAAGAATAAAACCATAGTAGGGGGAGAAGAATGATGCCTATGAAAATTTACTCATTACTACCAAGTGTCACTGTAATAAACTTGATGTTATTGGGTGCTGCGCGTTAATCCTCCACGAGTCACATTTCTGTGCAAATGAAAGGCTCCATCAGTCATTCCAGATTATGTTCAGGAAAACAGAAAAAATAGAAAGGAGATGCAAAAGAAAGCAAAATGCATTAGTATATTAAGAATTTATATCTTTATTGAGTTGGATAATTTAACAAGTCAATTAAACAAAAGAACCAACCAGGCAAAACTTTAGAGCCAAATACGTTCACATATGAGTGCAGAAAATAACAACTAAACATTACACGACGATATAGAAATATGCTGTCATTACTCTGGCAAATGCAAAAATGTCGACAGTCTAAAAAAGAAACCAGGAAAGATAATTGACCTAAAAGAACTAGCATTGCAATGCTAAAACTAATCCTCCATATATGTCTCGGTTATGAGATTATGGGGAGTGTGAGCTAACCAGGAAGGCCAAGTGGATATGCAATTTTAATGTTAATGAAGACAGCATCAGACAATACACAAACTTGGTGCATTTTCAAGGGCTTTCCCATTCAACATCAACCAAAATAAGAGGCCCGTGATGAAAAAAATTAACAAAAATAAAAATAAACTATTGTCTATCAGGTAGTAATAGTAACGTTAAACCATTGTTTCTGGAGGATTGGCCCAATATGTCCCTACTACTAGCATTTCAAAAAAATAGTAACGTTAAACCAAAACACATTCTGGAGCCTAATATCTGGAAAATGAAATGGTTTATATCCATTGACATTTGGACAGAAATCCCTTGAGAAACACCCCTTGAAAGTAGCAGTATAACGGAAAAAAGCAAGCAAAATGATTAATATGCCAATAAATACATAAGAAGGAGGCCCAACAATAATAAATAAAATTACCTTCCAGATATTAGCTGATTCTGAGCACTGTTTACAGGGCCCTTTATATTGCTGAACCGTTTTGATCGGTTCTCATGTTCTTTCTCCACACGCATAGCAGCTACCTCCTTTTCCATGGCAGCTACTTCCCTTCTCATCTTCTTTGCCTCAACTTCCATAGCTTTGGTTAATGTATCTACCTTCCTTGCTAACATCTGACAGATATTGACCATTGGAAATAATTAGCTAAGATTCAGTTCTCAAGGATTAACATCCAAAAAATTAATAAACAAAATGCTAACCTCAATAGCATCGTCTTTATCTTTTAGGCTTTGATCTTTCTCATGACAAGCTTTCTTCAAGGCGATGACCTCTTTCTGCAGGAATTCATATAAAATACCTGAAACACTATCCTCTGTATCCGCCTTTGGGAAGTCATTCGCCTTATCATCTGAATTTCCTTTCCAATTAACATCTGCTTCTCTCTCTTTGCTTTCTTCAAGAGATTGGTTAAACGAGTAACTTTGAGGAGCTCCATTCGGCAGCATTTTACTCCTTTCCAGTGACCTTGTGCCACCATCAAAAGATTTAGATGTTCCTTTGGCATGCTTCAGTACTGTGCTAGATGATAACGATGACCTTAGTTGAAAGGATGGTGATCTCTTAGGCAAAAATCCATTAGAGGTTGGCTTTGAGAAATTGTCAACTCCCCCTAGAGATTGCCGACGAGAATTGCTCACACTTCTTGCCTCTGGGGTGCTGCGATTACTACCGTTAGAATTCCCCTTCAAACTGTCCTCTAGCACTTTAAGCCGCAATTGATATTTTTCCTGAAATTTTTTAAAAAGTATACCTTAAATAATTTAAGAACTATCTCCTAGGATAATAGAAATGAACCAGATTATTACCTTCAACTGTGCTTCAGACTTTGCTCTGCGGTCAACTATAGCAAGTTTGTCACGAAGTTGCTGCATTTCCCCCTATAAAAATGCAGTTCGGTAGTAAGTGGAAATCGTACTAAAATGAAGACAAATGGAAGAAAATTTATATCAAATAAGAAAAGATAGGAAGAAAGGAAAGTAACAAAAGCTCAACAACTAAAGACAACTTAAAATGCAGAGTAAAACAAAATAATCTTACCTGCAATATTCGACGATCTTCAAGCCATTGTCTAACAGGCATCACTTTATCATTAGAATCTTTCCATTCATTTGCAACCACCACAGCTACTCTGTTTGCTGATACCTTGGCCCGGGCCAACTCCCGATCAATAGTCTTTCTTTCTTCCTAAAGAATGTCAAAAACACATGTTCAAATAATATAATATTAACTAGATCTAGATGTGATATAAATCAATAAAGCAACTGGGAGATTGAACTAGCTGAAGACTTTAACACATTACATTCATTTCTTGAACTTTCCTTTGATAATCTCTTACTGCATTAGCAGCAGCACCACCTGCAAGGACGGCCTCTTCTAGCTCCCTTACAGTTTGGGTGAGCTTTTCAACCTCTGCCACCTTTTGTCTATGCATTTTGTCCAAAATTTTATTTTCCTCCTGAGAGAAATGGTGATGAAACAAGAAGTTAAAAGTTACATATTTAAGGTGCTAGTGTGTTGAGAAAGGGAAACAAATCATACAAGAGTGTGATACCTGGCAAATCTCAATCTGTTTCATTAACTCTTGATTTTTGTTTTGGAGATCATCCACCATGGATGCCTTAACCAAGGCAACCTGAACAGTCTTTTCGGCTTCAAGTAGTGCTGCTTCTTTGGATTTGGTAAGACGGTCTAAGGCTTTGTTATCATCTTGTAATTTGGCAATCTGCAAGGAATATATGGAAGAAAATAAAGACAAAAAATCACTTGTTAAAAGACAGATTCAGTCCCTCAATCAGTTATTACAACATGAACTCCAAGAACAAGGGAATACCTCTTGCCGAGCAAGCTTTAGTTCAGCCTCCAAAGGAGCAAGAATTGCTTCTATTGGAGGCATGTCATCATCCTTCTGAGCAGCATGTACCCTTCGAAGAGTAGCTTCAGCAGCAAACTGAGCTGCCATTGATGCTTTCTTTTCATCGTTGATTTTCTTTATTTCAAGATTCTACCAAAATATTCAATTTAGTTAGTCTATCATGTAGCCTAGGAAACCAAATCATTACTAAAGTGGTTAAAGGCTCTAGGCAATACTTTGCTTTCAAGAAGAGATTCCGTTAACTTTAGCTTGCCATCAACCTTTGACAGTTCTTCAGTCAGCTGAAATAAAAAATAAAAAAAGGAAGGTAAATTACATTTCAAGTTGACATAAAGCATGCAACAAAACAATATGAAGAAAATGTAAAGCTGGCATAAGAAACATAAACATGTCAAAGCTTCAATGTTAAGTAACTAAACTGAATAAAAGAAAAGTAAATCATCATAACAATCAGATTAAATGCAAAACCCAGTCAAAAATCACCACCAACAGTGAAAATATAATTACTATCGAATAGAAGAACTATCGTAATTTGTAAGAAAAGAAGGACGATAGAACAAGGTAAGTATCCTCAAGAACTGATAAAAACAAACAAAAACAAAGGAATCTAGCAATTCAGTAGAGCAAAATAAAATAGTTGTATCATGCAAAAAACTATAAAGTTACCACATTAAACAACAAAATTGTTAGGCCCATAACTTCATCTATAGTAGACAACAAAACTATTAAAAGAAAAATTCATATTATGAACAAGTCAACACAAATGTAGAATTTAGAGGGAACATACAGGAGGCCATAAAAACATGGGAGAAAAAAAATAGGACAAGGATGAGTTATCCTCGATAACTGAAAGAAAAAAAAACATAACAAAGAATCTTGCAATTTAGTAAGGTAAAATACAATAACAATAAGCATTAAACTCCTTTCCTATAAGATGGAATCAATTACATGGATCAAACATAACACCATAGTGACCTGCCATGAATCAAGTTCTATGATAAATCATTTAAATCTAAACCTCACTTAATTGTTTAGTATATAGATTTTTATGGTTTCCCTCTATCTCTAAATGGACTATCGTCCACTCAGTCTACCCTCAATATTGGGGTTTTACTAGTCTCCACTACACAAGCTAAAACTACTTGAGACAAGACTCTATCATCTTTTCAACAGTAGGAGCTGTTCTAACTTTCTCTCGAATGATTTCAACCATAATTCTTTTTGACAAGAGAAGCTGATTGAGAACTATTTCTAATATGGAAATATTCAGTGTGTTGCTATTTTTTGTAACCACACGTCCATTATACCATTCTCATTTCTACAACACTGAATTGACACTCTTGTTGGCTCTTTACTGCCCAACATTCAATCCATATACCATTGAAAGTCTTATAGTTAGTCACTAGGTTGTGCAGTAAAAGTTTCTTTGAGGCTTGAGGAGTACTTTCAAAGTTTCAACCACAAATCATTTCCTCATTTCATCAACCCTACTTGGATCTCATGCTTTACGTCTCCTTCTATTTCCCCATCATTTGGTATAATGGACAAAAGGTACTCAAGCTGAGGGCCCTGTGAAAAATAATTGGGATTTGTGTCTTAGCTAGGATTTATGAAAATTTGTTTCCAATATTCACCTCTAAGCTAGGATTTGTGTCTCTAAACTTGCATTCCATATACTTCGTTTTATTTCTACTTAAGGTTTGTTTGGTTCAACGGAAGGGAGGGATTTTCAATTATTTTTAAGTGTATTTAGCCACCCACCCTCCACTCACTTCCAAATCTCCCCAAAATGGAGGGAGAGCAAAATGAGGTTTAGGAGGGATTTTGCTCCCTTACCCTCCTAAATGTTGAACCCAACGCATATAATTTAAAATATTAACTCATGTCCCCTCCATCTACTCCGAACCAAACACACCCTTAAGCAAATGGCATGTGCTTCCGGAACTTGACTACATGTCTCGAACTTCCTCTTTCTTTTTTCCCTCAACTCTAAAGACTATATCATCCAAAAGCATGTATTGTGGAATTGCCGTTTAGATATATTTAATTAGCACATCTAGAACCAAGATAAAACAATAAGGGCTCAAAGTTGACCCTTGTTGCATACTTATAGTTAAAAGGGAATATTTTGTATCACCACCTTGTGTTCTAATGCCAGTAGTGACCTTTTCTCTACTAGGTCAAAATATAATAGCAGCATAAAAGTATAATAATATGACAAATAACAAATTATATAATGACTTTGAATACAAAGATTTTATTCGAAAATTTGTAGTCATATTTGACCCATGCATTGCACGGATAGATGTCTAGTTTAATATCCTAACTTCATTAATCATAGACCAAAAATATATCAAAAGCAAAATCTGATATTATCATGAAGTCAACACAAACCAAGAATTAAGAATAAATTTGTGAATGCCATGCATACAAGAAAGAGAAAAGAGTGAGGAGAGTTCCCTTTAATGAGTATACCACAATTTGTTTATATCTTTCATTTTAGATAGTTGCACAGGAAGTAAAAAAAGTCGTTAAATACATTCGAATTTTGAATTTAAGTAAACATAACTACATTTGACTGAATTATCCTCAATTGAAATACTTAAAATATTATACCGATTAATATTCCCTCTCACCAATTTATGTATAGGGTAAAGTTAGAAAAAACTAATTATTGGTTCCTTAAAATGATGAATAAAAAAACAAGGAAATACAAAACTAACGATAAAATGAAAGGGAGGCAGTAATAAAATAAAGGGTTTTCCAGAGCATTCAGACCATTAAAATATAGAAAGTATCAAATAAAAATGAAATTATTCTAACTTCTTAATAAGTCAAATGCACTACTTTTCATTAAAGACTTTCTAATTTTATTTAATAGAAACAGAAACCAAAACTCAAGATATAACTCTGAAGCATTCTCTGTGCAAAATAAAAGCCCAGTCAGTTTATACAACCACACTGATTTAAGCTATGAAGCAGAAACGTCAATGAACAACATTGGATGAATAAAAACATCCAAAGCTTTGTCATTTCTATTATTGGATAATGGCTCTAATTAAAACTCTACCAGGCAATAGATTTTCCGCATATGGTCAACGCAACACAAGAAAGAGCTTATCACAATGACGTAGTGAGAGTATCATACATGTGAAAGGTAGTACTTAGACACATAAATAGAAAGATTCAATATGTAGTAACATATTGAAGGTGTCTAGTATCTAACAAAAACACATGTAGTTTCATTCATTCGCTTCAATTTTCTTGAATTATTAACTATGTCTATGGCTATGTGTCAATATCAATATCAATATTGTGTTTGTGTCCAGTGTCTGCGTCTATGATTCATACATTTTTCCATACATTTTCTATGTGCGACTTCAAGGTTCAAACAAGGTTACGCTATAAAAAAAAAAGTTCAAACATGATTATGTTACCCTACACAAATACTTTCAAGTATGTTAATAATATGATCCCATTAGGAAATAAAACAATCTACCATATTTACTCCCAACATGTAAATTAGTAATAAGTAATTAAGATAATACCAACAACATAATCCAAAAATTAAATGGATAAATTATAGTAATAATCTTTAATTCAAAATATATAATATCAATAACAGCAATTGAAAAACTAAAGGTGACCTCTTCAACGGCCTTTTCTCTTAATCGTTCAGAGTGCCTGAGCGCTTTGATCTCAACTTGTGCATCTGATAATTCCCTCTCCTTATCTGCACACACAAACAATAAACACGAAATCAACAATTTTAAAAAATAAAATAAAATAAAAATTAGCTCTAGAACTCTTCGGATCGAGCAGCATTTACGCACCTCGAACTTCATTCTCAAGACGATTAAGCTCCACCTTCACCGGATCCGAACCGTGCAACAGGTTCATGAACTCGTCGGCGTCCATACTCTGTTGCCTCGCGGGAACGCGTCTCCGCGACGAGCTTCTCCCTTCCTTTAACGATCCAGAAACCGAAAGCGGCGCCGGCATTCCTCCTCCGTCGCCGGAAACCTCCGCCATCGTCGATCTAACCGAAATCCTCTAGTTTATCTCACATCCAAATGCACGCGACACAAGATTCCAAATCACGCACGCGCACCGCATATATTAGAGCGAGAAAGTGAGTGTGAGTTTGGAAATGGTGGATTTAGAGAGAGAGAAAGTGAGAGAATAAGATGCTTTTGGTTTTTTCTTACTTTCTTCTTCGTTTTGTTTGCTTCTTTTTCTTGTGCTTGTTTTGTGTTGTTTCTTTCTCTATCTAGATTCTGATTTAAACGAGTGAGATTTAACGAATTAATTAATAACTAAGGAGTGATTAAAAAAGTGAATGAAGGTTTTGTTTGTGCTTTTGCTGGGGAGCTGAGTGAGTGTGGTGAGAGATACTATAAAGTAAAACTCATCTGATTAGAAGAATATAAACAAATGAAACCGAATTTACCTTATAAAAATAATGGGCGGCTTTTACAGCATCTCCATTGGGTTGCTATATGGTAATTATTAAACAATTTATAAAAAAAATATTAATTAATTTTATTTCAATGATAATTACAATAAACAATGCATACTTAATCCACTGAGAATACTTGAAATTGACTATAGGTTTTTTTTTTTTTT
>JBBPBR010000007.1:46452095-46462425 GCA_037974775.1 Cicer pinnatifidum
TTTTTTTTTTTTTTTTTTTTTACTCTTTTTAACACGCTTTTATTTCGAGAAAATCATATTTATAAAAAATAATTTTATATCTATATTTAATAATAAAGAAAAACAAATATAGTTAAGTGGACACAATTTTGCACAATTAATTATAGGTAACCGTTTTTTAGCGGATGTCGTAGGGTGCTAATACCTTCCCTACGCATAATCGACTCCCGAACTCAAATTTGGTTTCAAAGATCATTTTTTTTATTTCTAAGGGTTTCCCAATATTTTCCCTATTTTAAAATAAATTTTGGTGGCGACTCCATTGAATTCGAGAAAAAAACTCGAAATTTTAGGCCGCGACAGCTGGCGACTCCACTGGGGACATCAAGAGAGTCAAGCCTAACAAATTAATTGTGCATAATATTTTTTTTAACTTTCTCGATATTTGTTTATTTTCTTTTATTTTCATTTTCTTTATGTGTTTATTATTTTTCTAATAAGTAATAGCTAACATTATAATATTCTTTTAAGCTAGTAAATTATTTTTATTTTATTTTATTTATCTATTTATTTTGTATATGTATATGTTTTGTTAGTATTATGGATTTATTGAATTGTATTTATTCAACGCCTACACTTTTATTAAGACACACACTTATGAGTGGAACCTTATACCCGGGTTTGAACAAAACTTAAGTTTAGATTCGAGATTGCGTAGTGGTAGCCTTCTGGATGTACATCCTGTTTGGTTAGCATGAATATCTCACCTAGAGTTTGATCCTGTTGAGGTTATTGTCACTCCAAATAGTTTACCTATTGTTGTTGGCAATATTCCAAAATAGGATTATTGGCTCTAGGAACCGTGTTTAGAACCATAGAGCCTCCCTTGTGAGAATTTCACTACATAAGCCAATAGACCCTTTCATTGTAAGAATATCCGTAAAAAACCAATAAATTATTTTATATATTCAAGAGTTTATATATATATTAGTTTCATTCATACCTCATGACATTTTTTTTTTCTTTTCTCTCTTTTTTTTTAAAAAAAATAAAACATAATAGCATTTTGCATAAATTTTCAGGATTTTTGGGGAATCATACAAATCTTAATCACGTGTTATTTAAGTGAACAATGGGATCGGAAAAAAGGAAAACCTTACTTTTAAAGTTCAAGCAACCTGATTTGAAAAGTTTAAGAGACATCAGCAGTCAAATGAAAACTATACAACGTGATAGTTTCTTTCACAAATATGGGAAGATCCTAAATCTCTTGGCAGTAAATGTGCAAACAGGTGCCCTCACAGCATTGGCTCAATATTATGATCCTCTCTTAAGATGTTTCACCTTTCAAGATTTTCAGTTGGCCCCAACATTAGAGGAATTTGAACGAATATTGGGTTACTCCCTAGAAAGAGGAAATCCTTATCGATATACTGGGCAACCACCGAAGTTGGAAACAATTGCTGAAGTGTTGAAGATCAACATAAGAGAGTTGGCAAATACAAAAGAGAAAAAAGGGGCTATTCATGGGTTTTCAAGAAAATATCTAGAGCAAAAGTGCCAAGATTTAGCCGATAAAGAAGAATGGAGTACTTTTATAGATGTTTTGGCCCTCCTTATCTATGGTATTGTTTTATTCCCAAACCTTGATAACTTTGTAGATTTTGCTGCCATAAATGTCTTCTTAGCTTTTAATAATCATAAGCAAAACCCAGTTCCCGCGATTCTAGCTGATGTCTACTATTCTCTGCACATGCGACATGAGAAGAAAGGGGGAACAATTTTGTGTTGTGTTCCAGTGTTGTATATTTGGTTTGTGTCTCACATGTTCAAGAAAGGGTATCATGTTGGGATTAAGAGTAATCGTGACTGGGCTCAGAGTATAGCTAGCCTTACTGGGGATACAGTTTCATGGTACTATAGAGAACAAGGGGTGGAAGAGGTAATATGCCAATGCGGAGATTTTCCAAATGTACCTCTCATGGGAACAAAGGGATGTATTAATTACAATCCAATGGTAGCTCTGAGACAACTTGGCTACCCCATGTTGGATAAACCAGATGACAAGTCATTAGAAGCTTTTGTTTTGCATAACACGGGTATAGTAGACCCACCAATGTTGAGAAGGATAAGTCGAGCTTGGGAATTGATCATCAGAAAAGGAAAAATACTCGGATGTAGAAGTTGCAGCACAAAAGAACATTATCAACAATGGATAAAGAAGAGAGTCCAAGAAATCAAGTTGCCTTTCCACATTACACCCTCAAATGATCAGGAAATGTCTGAACCTAACTTTGTTACAAAGGAGGAAATAGAAGAGCTCAAAGCATCATTATTAAAATCTGAAGAGGAGAAAAAAGAGCTACAAGCGAGGTTAGAAAAAGTCTCCCAAGAGAACGCCAACTTAAGATCAGAAAACATTTGTAAGAGTCAGTTTATTGAGAGAAGCAACAAGAGGTTGAAAATTGAAAAAGGAAATAAACTTGATGTACAAATTTGTTTGAGGGGTGCAAATGAAGAGTTAGATGTGCGAAATGAAGAAAAGAATGCAGCTATTGAAGAAGCCTACATGTGGAAGCAGTTGTGGACAAAATCAGCAAGCTCTGAGAAGAAGATAAAAAAAGAGTTTGGAGATTTAAAGAAACAACTAAAAGAAATGGTAGCAAAATACGAGAGTCGAATAAGGGATGAGAGGCAACAGAAAGAAGAAATTGAAGAATTACTCTCAAAACACCAAGATGCACTAAAGGCAGAAATGGAAGTTTCTAGTGAGTTGAAGAATTATATTAATTATCAAGAAAAGATCTATAATGACTTGAAGGATGAAACCATATACTGGGAGGAGCGTTTCATGGTGTTGCTTGGGCAATTGAAGAACCAAGAGATTTATAAAGAGTTGGAAGATAAAGGCAAGCATTGGAAAGATTGCTTTTCAAAATTAGCAATGCTAGCTAATCAGGCAATCATAAAAATTCCAAAACATCTAAGAGAGATTGATGCTGTAATGCATCCACTCAACACTCCAATCAAAGTCTACAAGTTCGTCGAATATTGCAAACATTTAGTAGAAGAATTGGAGGAGAAGATTGGTTGTCCTTTTGGAAAATATGATTGAAATACCATAGTCGATGTAACTTTTTAATTTAAATGCAATGTACTTTTTTCTCATCAATGAAGGATTTGTTGTTTTGTTCCCATGTTCTTCTTTCATTAATAATTCGTGCAAGACTTATGATTCCCCAACATCCACTTAAAAAAGGAGATAACAATTGCATTCCATTCATGTTTAATACATACTCATAAATTTTTTATTGTTTTTTTAAAAAAAATATTTCAGAAAAAATCAATAAAGCTGTTTCCCCGACATCCTTATCGGACTCGTGCAAACTCAAAGATCATGGAAGAACTTGAGCAGAATCAAGAGGTGATGAGAATGGATGTCAACCAATTGAAGGACAAGGTCGATCAAATCTTAGAAGCTATACAGACTTTGTCAAGGAAGGGGAATATAGATGAGAGTCCTCCGGCTGTAAATGAAGAACAACAAACCACTCCTTCTCATCCACCAGGCTTTACACCGACTATCCAACAACCTCGTATAACACCTATACAATTTCCTATGTACGGTCTTCCACCTGGTTATACTCCACCCTTAGTCGTCAACCCCATGGAAAACAACCCAAACCACTTAAACCCCCAAAACCCAAACCAATCACAAGTTCCATCTCCTCTGGGATATCTACCGCCCCAAAACACTCTACCCTCGGAAAATACTCCATATATTGCACCTCAAGTACCCAATTTCGATGCTAATGGGAATTGGCATCAACCTCACATTGGGGATGATACACAATCAAAGGAAAAATTCCATGTCTTGGAAGAGAGAATAAAAGCTATTGAGGGGTATAATGTTTATGGCCTCGAAGCTTTCGATATGTGCTTAGTTCCTGATGTGACTATCCCTCCCAAATTCAAGGTTCCTGACTTTGAAAAATACAAGGGCAACACATGTCCTAAAAATCATCTAACTATGTATTGCAGAAAAATGGCATCTCATGCTCATAACGATAAACTTCTCATTCACTTTTTCCAAGACAGTCTGAGTGGGGCATCGTTAAGTTGGTATATGCATCTTGAGCGAAATCAAATTCGATCATGGAAAGACCTAGCTGATGCGTTTTTGAAGCAATACAGATACAACGTTGACATGGCCCCTGATAGGATGCAATTGCAAAATTCCTTGAAAAAGGACAACGAAGCTTTCAAAGAATATGCACAACGATGGAGGGAAATGGCATCACAAGTAGAACCCCCATTATCTGAAAGAGAAATGGTTGGTATGTTTATGGATACTCTCCAGTCGCCTTTTTACGACAAGATGATAGGGAGTATATCATCAAATTTTTCTGACCTTGTCATGATAGGAGAAAGGATAGAAAGCGGGATGAGGAGTGGCAAGATCGTTTGTGCAGCAACTAGCGTGAAACGACCCCAACCGACATTCACCAAAAAGAGAGAGGGGGATGCCAATGCTGTAATGATAAGCCCTAGAGTCTCCTATTTTCCATCCATCAATTCTTATCGACCCTCAAATTTCCAGCCCTCGATACCACAAACTCCGTACATCCCTTATCCATATGTGGCTGCAACTACACAAGTTCCATACCCTCAATATCACCCTTCAAGACCACCTTTTTATCAACCACCAACTACCACATTTTCCCCACAAAATCAATGGAACCAGAACCCAATCTCAAATCCCTATAGACCACCTGTCAATCGAGAAAAAAGGATAACCCGTTTTGATCCAATTCCCGTCACATATAGCCAATTGTTGCCCCATTTACTTCAAAATTCAATGGTAGTCATAAGACCAACGAAACCTCTTGAACCACCATTTCCAAAATGGTATAATCCGAATTCCAAATGTGAATATCATGCAGGAGCCGTTGGGCACTCCATTGAAGATTGTCAAGCCCTAAAATCTAAAGTGCAAGAATTGATTAATGCAAAATGGCTTACCTTCAAGGAAGACGGTCCCAACATAGGGAGTAATCCTTTACCGGGCCACAGGGATGCCTCTGTCAATGTCATTGAAGACGGGATAGACCAATATGCAACAGATAGTCATGTGTTCACCATGGGATCGTGTATGGAAAGTAGTATATCTTTCCCAAAACCATTGGAAATTCTTTACAAAAAGGAGAATCTTAAGCCAACTCCTAGCAAGCCAAATACAATAATTGTGCAACCACCGATCCCTTTTCCTTATGGAAACACCAAGGCAGTACCGTGGAAATACGAAGTCACATCCCACTTGGTTAATCATCAACCAAGTGATGGTTGTGAACCTAAAGGAATTGATGTCACTAACATCTCAGGAATCGGTGGAATGACTCGGAGTGGTCGAGTATACACTCCTGAACAACTTAGGAAAAAGGAGGTTCATGGGGAAAAAGGGAAAGAAGATATGTATCATTCCATGAAAGGACAAGAGACCAGTAAAAAGACGGTGTCTGAAGAAGAAGCTAATGAATTTTTGAAGTTTATCAAGCAAAGTGAATATAAAGTGGTGGATCAGCTAAATCAAACCCCTTCCAAGATATCAGTTCTCTCTTTGTTATTAAACTCTGAAGCACATAGAAGAGCACTGATGAAAGTTTTAAATGAAGCCCATGTTACTCACGATATCACTGTCGATCAGTTTGATGGAGTTGTCGGTAACATCACTGCTAGTAGTTGCTTGAGTTTTAGTAATAATGAATTACCAACTGAAGGGATAGAGCATAATAAAGCACTGCACATCTCTGTGAGGTGTCACGATCATATTCTTGCACGAGTGCTAGTAGATAATGGTTCATCATTAAATGTCATGCCTAAATCAACACTGTCAAAACTATCTGTTGAGGGGGCCTGTTTGAAGCCTAGTGCTTTGGTGGTGAAAGCGTTTGATGGATCTAGAAGACAAGTTGTTGGTGAGATTGACTTACCAATTCAAATCGGACCCCATATCTTTGGGATAACCTTCCAAGTGATGGATATTAAACCGGCGTACAGTTGTCTTTTAGGGAGACCATGGATTCATGCTGCTGGAGCAGTAACATCCACCCTTCATCAAAAGCTAAAGTTTATAGTGAACAATAAGTTGGTAATAATATTCGGGGAAGAAGATATGATAGTAAGTCATTTATCTTCTACAGGCTACATTGAAAACACGGAGGAAGCCATAGAGACTTCTTTTCAAGCATTAGAAATTGCCAATGCCGTCTTCATGGGTGAAGAATATCGTTTGAAAGAACCAAAACTATCTACCACATCATTGAAGTCTACCAAATCTATGTTGGAAGGAGGAGTTTTTGTTAATTTGGGAAAATTGATAGAAATACCAGAAAAGAACAATAGGTACGGGTTGGGATATGTACCTACTCAAGCTGATAAAGAAAAGGCTGCGAAGGGAAAAAGAGAAAACTGGACACCGAATTCACAGAAGATTCCTATTTGTGACATTCGCCAAACTTTTCAAAGCGCCGGAATAATATATGCTCATCAAGTGGCTGTTACAGAAGAGGATCATGTTGTTGATGACACCCTCAAACTAGTGTACCCTTGTTCTCCAAACACCAGTCTCAACAATTGGAAGATCCTCGAGTTTCCCGTGTTTGTTAATTCATGTTCAAAGTAATTATGTATTTTTTTTTAACTCCTTTTGCTATGCCCAAGGCTATAAGGATAATTAACTAGGGCATATGTATTTCAATTTCGTACTTAGTATAAATAAATGCATTTTTGAATTCTCCAACTGGTTTTGTCTTTCTCTTTTCTTTTTTGGCAATCCTTATTCATATATTTTTTTTTCTTTTCTTTTCCCCCTTAATTTAAACAATGCAGAGTTGAAAACAAATATGTTGAGAATGGCAGCGCTAGAACCCTTTCTTGTAATTTTGAACGTCTAATTAATCACGCTGATGAAGATTGTGAAGATGACTGTGAGTCTTCCCCAGAACTAGAAAAGTTAATTGAACAAGAAGCTAAGATAATCCAACCCTATCAAGAACCTGTTGAGGTGATCAACCTAGGGAATGAACATGATAAGAAAGAAGTTAAAATTGGTATGTCTATGAAAGAAAGTGAACGAGAAAAGTTGGTTAAACTTTTGTTTGATTATGTGGATGTCTTTGCATGGTCATATCAGGATATGCCTGGACTAGATACTAACATAGTTGAACACAAGCTACCACTCAAGCCTGAATATGCTCCAATTAAACAAAAATTGAGGAGAATGAGACCTGATATGTCACTTAAAATTAGGGAAGAGGTCAAAAAGCAATTTGATGCTGGTTTCTTAGCAGTAGCAAAATATCCTCAATGGGTGGCTAATATTGTACCAGTTCCAAAAAAGGATGGAAAGGTTCGAATGTGTGTTGACTATCGGGATTTAAATAAAGCTAGTCCTAAAGATGATTTTCCTCTGCCTCATATTGATGTCCTGGTGGATAGCACTGCTCAATACTCTCTTTTCTCCTTCATGGATGGTTTCTCGGGGTATAATCAAATCAAGATGGCTCCTGAAGATATGGAGAAAACTACATTCATCACACAATGGGGAACTTTCTGCTATAAAGTGATGCCATTTGGATTGAAGAATGCTGGGGCAACCTATCAAAGAGCAATGGTAACTTTGTTTCATGACATGATGCATAAGGAAATAGAGGTTTATGTGGATGATATGATTGCAAAATCTCGGACCGAAGAAGATCATGTTGTTAACCTTCAAAAGTTGTTTGAGCGACTAAGGAAGTTCAGACTTCGTTTAAACCCTGCTAAATGCACTTTTGGTGTAAGATCAGGCAAATTACTCGGTTTTATCGTTAGTCAAAAAGGGATAGAAGTGGACCCAGATAAAGTAAGAGCAATACAAGAAATGCCAGCTCCACGCACGGAAAAAGAAGTTCGCGGCTTTCTGGGTAGATTGAATTACATTGCGAGGTTTATATCGCATCTCACCGCTACATGCGAGCCGATTTTCAAATTGTTGCGCAAAGACCAAAAGGTTGAATGGAATGAGAGTTGTCAAAAGGCTTTCGAAAAGATTAAGCAGTACTTATCAAAACCTCCCGTCTTAGTACCTCCTGTTCCGGGGAAACCCCTTATTATGTACTTAACAGTACTTGATGAATCACTGGGATGTGTACTGGGACAACATGACGAATCTGGTAGGAAAGAACGTGCTATTTATTATTTGAGCAAAAAGTTCACCAGTTGTGAAACAAAATATTCACTACTTGAACGAACATGTTGCGCATTGGCATGGGCTGCTCGTCGATTGAGGCAATACATGTTATGTCATACAACTTGGTTGGTGTCTAAAATGGACCCAATTAAGTATATCTTTGAGAAACCTGCTCTTACTGGAAGGTTTGCCCGTTGGCAGATGTTGTTATCAGAATACGATTTAGTATATGTTACACAAAAATCTATCAAAGGAAGCGCACTAGCAGAGTATTTGGCCCAACAACCGATAGAAGATTATCAATCAATGCAATATGAATTCCCCGATGAAAGCATAATGACTTTATTTGAAGAGACTGAATCATCTGATAAAGAAAAATGGACGTTGGTATTTGATGGTGCCTCTAATGCGTTGGGGCATGGAATTGGAGCCATTTTGATTTCCCCTGAGAACCAGTTCACTCCATTTACGGCGAGGTTGTGTTTTGATTGTACAAACAATATTGCAGAATATGAGGCATGTGTTATGGGCATTAAAGCAGCTATCGAATCAAATGTAAAATTTCTTGAGGTATATAGAGACTCATTGTTGGTCATCCATCAGACGAAAGGAGAATGGGAAACGCGAGATTCCAAATTGATTCCGTATCACACCCATATCAAAGAATTGACAGAACACTTTGAGAAGATTACTTTTCACCATATCCCTCGAGAAGAAAACCAGTTAGCTGACGCCTTGGCCACTTTGTCGTCAATGTTCAAAATAACCACTAATCAAGACGTGCCGATCATAAAAATTCAACAAAAAGATAAACCTGCGTATTGCCTATCAATAGAAGAAGAGTTTGATGGCAAGCCGTGGTTTTATGACATCAAATCATATGTTAAGAATAAAGAATATCCATTGGGTATTTCAGAGAACGACAAAAGAGTTTTAAGGAGATTGTCAATGAATTTCTTCTTAAATGGAGATGTGCTTTATAAGAGAAATTATGATATGGTTCTCCTCAGATGTGTGGATAAAGCAGAAGCAGAGAAAATCATCCAAGAGGTTCACGAAGGTTCTTTCGGAACTCATGCAAATGGGCACGCAATGGCAAGAAAAATCTTAAGGGCTGGCTACTATTGGTTGACCATGGAGTCCGATTGCTTTAGTCACGTAAAGAAATGTCATAAATGTCAAATCTATGCTGATAAAGTACATGTACCACCCACCTCTTTGAATGTTTTAACATCACCATGGCCATTTTCAATGTGGGGAATGGATGTTATTGGACTCATTGAGCCTAAGGCTTCAAATGGACATCGGTTTATCCTAGTAGCTATTGATTATTTCACAAAATGGGTTGAAGCTGCTTCTTATGCCAATGTGACGAGAAGTGTGGTTGTCAAATTCATCAAAAAAGAATTGATTTATCGGTATGGCTTGCCAAATAAGATAATCACTGACAATGCGACTAATCTGAACAACAAGATGATGAAAGAGTTATGTGATAATTTCAAAATTCAGCACCATAATTCTTCTCCATATCGTCCAAAAATGAATGGGGCTGTAGAAGCAGCAAACAAAAATATCAAGAAGATCATACAAAAGATGGTGGAGACATATAAGGATTGGCATGAAATGCTTCCATTTGCATTACATGGCTATAGAACCTATGTTCGTACCTCAACAGGGGCAACTCCTTTCTCGTTGGTGTATGGAATGGAAGCGGTACTTCCCATTGAAGTTGAAATTCCCTCTATCAGAGTCCTTATGGAAACAAAACTAGAGGAGGCAGAGTGGGTTCAATCACGATATGATCAATTGAATCTTATAGAAGAAAAAAGGATGATAGCTTTGTGTCATGGTCAGCTATATCAGAAAAGACTCAAAAAAGCATATGAAAAAAAAGTTCGTCCCCGAGAGTTTCGAGAAGGAGACTTAGTGTTAAAGAAAATATTGCCCATAAAAAAGGATTCTCGAGGAAAGTGGACTCCGAACTACGAAGGACCATATGTTGTGAAAAAAGCTTTCTCTGGGGGAGCTCTGATACTTGCAGAAATGGATGGAGATGAGCTTCCACTTCCAGTAAACTCAGATGCAGTCAAGAAGTATTATGCATAAAAAAAAAAAAAAAAA
>JBBPBR010000007.1:46488247-46500845 GCA_037974775.1 Cicer pinnatifidum
AAATAAATTCATATATTTTAATAATTGAAAGTAACTTTTTTAATAATTTTTCATATATTCGCATTTTTTGATTATTTTTAATAATGTATTTTCTGTCAAATAGAAAATATATTTTTATTTTATAAAATATTACTAAAAAAATAGATTGACGGAAAGAAATTATAAATGAATTGATATTAATGAGTAATTTAATTTTTAACGTATAAAATCATTACTCACCATGATCACCATAGGTGGAATAATATAATTGTCAATGAAAAGGGGATTAAATAAAGAACATTTATGTCGATATTTAGGAGTGATTAGTCGGGTTTTTTTTATTGAATTTAATAATTAATAATATAAATTATTACCATTAGTAAATGACTAATAATATTATAAAATAATTTATAAATTTATTATAAAATAACTTATAAAATAATTTGATAATAATATAAATTATCATCAAATTGTAAAATAATTTATAAATTATAAATAATTGTAAAATAATTTTATAATTTATAAATTTATTTATAAAATAATATTATCAAATAGATTTTGGAGGTATGAAAGAAATTGTGGAAGAAAGAGGAAAAATAGAGTAAGATTACAGGAGATTAGGTATTGAGAGCATGATTGAGAGGGGAGAAATGAAGAGAGATTCACATAAGTTTTTTGGCTAATGTGGGAAATATGTGTATAGGTGGCATTCGAGAGTGAAGTGGCATTCAAGGGTGAGTTGACATTCGGGGGTCTGTTTTAAATATATATAATAGATAGGAAAAATGTTATGTTTTTTTCATTCAAAATTATTAAGTAAATTTTTTAGGATTGACACTCTGAAGATAGAATTACATCCAAATTAAATATTAAAACATTACTTGACATTTCCATAACAATACCCTTGTATACTGGAGTATTCACCAATTATTAATATGGGAAGTTATAGGTACTTCCATTGGAAGGTCCAAATGTACTTAGGGAGAGAGAGAAGAGGGAGTGGGTTGGACTTAGTTATGATGTGGTTAGTGTCGGATAAAATTCTAAATTAATATTTTAAAAATTAATTAATTAATTAATTTTTAACAATAATTTTATTTGTATTGTTATTTAATTTATATTTTTTAGGTTATTATTCGAAGATAGATAATTAAGATCATTTTAATATATAAAAGAACATTTTAGTTCATAAGATCATTCTAATCAATCAAGATCATTCAGGATAATTCGTTTTAAAGATAAAAATAAAATAAATTATTTTTAAAGATCATATTTTAAGTAAAACAAATATCAAGGAAACTCATAACAATGATCAAGCCCAAAAGATTAAAAGAAGCAAAACAACATCAAGAACAATAACCAGATCAATCTCTAGATTAATGGCTTATGAACAAATACAACTAAGACTTCAAGGATGAAAAGGAAACTGCTGCTGCACCTTTTGCAGAAAATCAAACTTGCGTGTAAAGCAGAAAAACTGATACCAAACAACTGCTAAAGATCTCAGTCACAATATTCATTCAAGCACGCATAAACGAAGAACATTCTGGTTACAAAGGAATAACGTTCTGGATAAAATAGAACACATGTCTATTAAACTATCACTCTAAATAGCTGGATCAGTAACAATTAATGAGATGTCTTCAACCTTCATCACGTCTATAAAAAGAACCTCAAGGTGGAGAAAACAACAAGAGTTTTCAGTGCAATCCATTCACCACTAAAACAATCATACTCAAGAAATCAAAAACTCTTCAATCAAGCAAAAACTTCAGTTCTCTTACACTAGATTCAAGGATCCTTTTACTGAGTTATTTGTTGATAGTCAATCTCAAATAAGTGTTGAGTAGATCATGATAAAGATAGTTTGAGTATTTTGTAAAAATCATTTTTGTGATTTAAAGGTATCATGTAAAAGGAACAAAAGGTGTATGTAAAAATCCTTTTAAGATTGAAATATGAATGTTGTAACTAATCAAGAGTGATCAAAGAAAAATTGTGTGAAAGCAAGAACGTTCTTGTGTGAAACACATTAGTGGAAAAACTCACAAATTGTGAGAATTAAAAATAGCCCACCTTGGATGAACCAGTATACATTATTGTGTGATTCTCTTATCCATATCTTATATTATTTCTCATTCACTATCACTAATCACGTAGAAAAAACTTGTTTCATTTCTTTTTGTTTTTATAAGTAACCAAGATTTATCGTGAGTTAGTTTAAATTAAAAATATGAATTCACATTTTATAAAGGAAATCACAATTCAAACCCCTCATTTCTTGTGATTGATATTGTTATTTCAATTGGCATCAGAGTCTACCTCTAAGGATAAATACTTAACAAGTGTTAGATAAAAAGATTCAAGAAGCAATGTCAAAAATCAAGTATATCGTTGAAGGATGATCATCAAATACACCATTTTACTTTGATGGTTCAAGCTACTTCTTTTGAAAAAGTAAGATGCAACTATTCTTTAAATTTCAAGATACAGAAATATGACGGATCATAACATATGGAAACTTTGTACGAAGAGTTGATCAAAGTGATTCAACATCTATTAAAAAGAAAGAAGCAAATTAGACAACATAAGACAAAGTTAAGGTACTTCTGAACTCTAAAGGTCAATTATTTTTGTCTTGTGCTTTGAGCAGAGAAGAAAGAGAAAGAGTTGATGAATGTGATACGGCTAAAAAAGTATGAGATACATTATAAACTCATCATGAAGGAACAAGCCATGTCAAATAAACAAGAATTGATATTGGTGTATGAAAGTTTGAACTATTTGAGATGAATGAAAGATAAATCATTGATAAAATGTATTCAAGATTTACAACCATAGTGAAAAATTATGAGATGTCTCCCAATCATATAGATACTAATGCTCACGTCTATAAGTCAAAAAAATAATTTTGAGATACTTGAATTAGAATAGGGTTAACCAGTAAAGAAAGGCAAAATAATAGCCTTAAAAGCCTCTCAAAATCTTCAAAGAAAGGACATCTTCACAACAAGATTATTAGAAAAGACTCAGAAGAAATTTATCAAGAAGTAGTTGCTGAAGAAGTAGTTCTTCTTACTAGGAAAATTCAAAGATTAATGAAGAAAAGAGATCATATCAAAAGAAGTTCTCCAAACAAAAGGAAAAACTCTAAGACAAAAATCAATAAGAGTCAAATTACATGTTATGGATGCAACAAACTAAGTCACTACAAAATTGAACGTCCTTTAAATAAAAAGACACCAAAGAGAGTTTCGTTCATGAAAATATCCATGATGATCGCCTAAGATGATAATGAAGAATTAGACACTAAATAAAATGAAAAAGTCATCATGTGTCTAATGAAAAACTTAGAAAACGACGAGGTCATCATTTATGAACGGTGTTCTTTATGTGAACAAATGAAAAAATAATTAGATAATTTGTTAAACAACTCAAAATTTCTTGCTAAAAAATGTGGCTATTTAAAAGAACATGTTCGCAAAGAAAAATAGAAAGTCAGTGTTATGAATGATGAACTAAATAAATCGTTCAAAGCTTGGAGGAGTCTCATTTTAAAACATCTAAAGAATATGAATGTCAAGAACGTTCTACAACTCAAAAGGAGAACGTTATAAAAAATACAAAAAAAAAGTTCTTATTGGAATAAAATTGGATATCTTGATTGTACATGTTATTTCAAAATAACGGATGAAAAACACAAATCAAGACAACCTCTCAACGTTCTGGTATCAATATATTGGTTGTTCGAAACATATGATAAGAGATAAATAATGTTTTCTTTCCTTTTGCCAAGAACGATGGAGGATCTGTAACCTTTGGGAATAATGATCAGGCACAAATCAAAGTTAAAAGTATTACAGGTAAAGAAATATTTGCAAAAATTGTTAATGTTAAATACGTTGAAGATTTAAAACATAATCTTCTAAGCATTAGTCAATTATATGCCAATGGTTTTGAGGTTATCCTTAAAACAAAATATGTGAAGTCAAGCGTGCAACTTCTGGAAAAATCATTTTCTCTGGGTCAAGAAAGAAAAATCTATATAATTTATATCTTGAAGAATCACCTACTGAATCATGCTTTATGTCCATAAACAAAGATAAGTGGATATGGCACAATCGAACTGGGCATGTTAGGATGAAAACAATTTCAAAATTAGCCAAACTTGATCTTGTTATAGGCCTTCCAAAAATAAGTTTTGATAAGAATAAAGTATGTGAAGCTTGTGCTAAAGGAAAACAAGTCAAGATTAATTTTCATTCAAAATATTTTGTTTCAATTAAAAAACCTTATGAATTGCTTCACATTGATCTTTTTGTTCCTATCCAAACTACAAGCTTATGAGGAACGAGATATGGCTCATATTCTTAAGACAAAAAGATGTTTCTTTTGATGTCTTTCAAACCTTTAGTAAAAAAGTTGAAAATGAAAAAGGCTCGTAAGAGCAATAGTTTGGGCAAATTAAGATCATTCTAGTTTTTGACAATATCATTCTAATCAATCAAGATCATTCAGAATAATTCGTTTTAAAGATAAAAATGAAATGAACCATTTCTCAAAATTCATATCTTAAGTAAAACGAATATCAAGGAAACTCAGAACAATGATCAAACCTAAAAGATTAAAGAAGAAAAACAACAATAGGAACAATAATCATATCAATCTCCATATTAATGGCATATGAACAAATCAACTATGACATCAAAGATGAAAAGGACATTGTTGCTGCACCTTTTGCATAAAATGCAGTTTGCGTGTAAAGCATAAAAACTGACACTAGACAGTTGCTAAAGATCTCAGTAACAATATTCATTCAAGCACAAACGAAGAACATTATGATTACAAAGGAGGAATGTTCTGGATAAAAAGAACACATGTTTATTAAATTATCATTGTGCACAATTGGATCAATAACGACTATATGAGTTGACTTCAACCTTCATCACGTCTATAAAAAAGAACCTCAAGGTGAAGACAACAATAATAGTTTTCAATGCAATCACTTCATCACTAGAATAATCATACTCGAGAAATAAAAAAATCTTCAATCAAGCAAAAACTTCAGTTCTCTTACACTAGAATCAATGATCCTTTTTACTGAATTATTTGTGATAATCAATGTCAAACAAGTGTTAAGTAGATTTTATGACACATTTAACTATTTCTTAAAGATAGTTTGAGTGTTTTGTAAAAATCTTTTTTGTGATTAAAAGGTATCGTGTAAAAATATTTTCAAAACTAAAAGGTATATGTAAAAATCCTTTCAAGGTTGATATGTCATCTGATATTTGATATATGGGTGGATGTAGTTGAGAGAAAGAAAGGGATAATATTTGGTCTTGGATCTATACCCAAAATATTGAATCAAAATCAGTTATCAATGCGTTGTGATTCAGAGGTTAATTTAGAGGTTGATGCTTTGAGAAGTCAAGTTCATGCTTTGAAGGAATTGTTGCAAAAACAGTAACAAGAAAAGTTGTTGATGAAGCAACGACTGCAATGACAAGAAAAAGAGATGGTCGAGACCAACAAAAATTTAACTTTTATGATGCAACATTTAGGATTTGTTGGATCTTCTTCTCGTCCAAGTTCATGGGATGATGACATTGGTAGTGATCACTAAGTATCATGCGAACTATATTTGTAGGAACGTTACTGCAGATTTTTCTGCATGAAATGTTGTAAGCAAAGGCCTAAAAGTTGTTTAATATTTGTTGCGGATTTATCCGCAGGTAATGTTCCTGCGGATAGTGAAATCCTCAGGTAATGTTCCTGCGGATAGTGAAATCCTCAGGTAACAATTATCTACGAAGGTTTTACGTGGGGATATGGTTTCGTCAGGAAATCCGCAGATAACATGCGTTCCTGCGGAATTTTTGCTTAAATCCACATGAAAAACGCAGATTTCTAGTAGTGTTACATACATTTCTTAAAATATATCTTAATAAGTTATAACTAAAAAAATTGTTAAATAGATCTTAAAAATTGCATATTACTAAAATTTTGAATTATTTAATATTTATATATGGATTTTATTTATATATTACTATATTATAAAAATATTTTATACTATTAATTAATGTTAATCATTAAATTATTAAAATTTTTTAATTTTTATTATAAGTACTTTTAAAATTACGTTAAAAAATATTCACAGTATAAAGTTTCTTAACAATTAAACTTTTTTCTTTTTATATATTATGTACGGCATATATTGACACCAACTTCGCACTGATGAGTTGATATGGACCCAAGATGACCAGGTCAGGTCACTGTTTAGTCTTTTTGAATGGCTCAAGTCAATGTAACAAACCATTTTATAAATATTATTAATTAATTTCAATTCAATACTGAAATTTCCATGAAATTGCAATGGCAACTACCCAAGAGATAAAGGTAGTGAGCCATTCTTTATCTAACAGACTAACACAAGTCTAAGTCTTTTTTAAAAGAGAAAATATTCCTAATCAATGGTTTCCACTCATTTTTTATCTGACAAATGTACTTTTTTGTCGATTTTCCAAGAACCTGCTTGCAAACCGACAAAATTATTTTCAAGTGATTGGAGTACTTTAACTAAACAGAGTTAAATTAAAATTAGGATTATAATAATTGTGGTACGGTATTTGGTAAGAAAAAAAAAATAAAATAAATATTTTACATTGAAAATAATAAATTTTAAATTGTTAATAAAGAAATAAATTACAACATGAAGAAGACGGTTAAGCTCCGTTGTGGATGTTCATGAAGTCAAATTTGAAAATGAGAGGAATTTAGATGGATGATCAAATTATTATCACGTAAGATGAAAACAAATTTATCAAAATTGAAGCATAAGTGTTGTAGGAGAAATTGAATTCATTTGAACTCATAAGTTAAACTAAGCTAAAACAAGGTATTTTACTTTACCGCTTGATCTAGAGACACTTGGTTGCTTATTTGATTCGTAGGAAATAAGAGGTGGTGAAAAAAAACACAATACAATGTGACATGCTTCTAATTGTGAGATAAGTAGTCCAATCAAAATGTACCAAACCAAAAATTTCTAAGATAATAATTCAAAATGTCTATCTATCTAAAATTGTATAATAAATATCACTTATCTACGAATAATCCATATAAAATTACCTAAAATTCCCTTCAACATTACTTATTCCCTTCATCACTAATATAATATAAGATCATTTATCAACAATAACTAAAAGAAAATTGAGTTGATAACTTTTTAACTTATCAAAATAATTTTTTTAATATTAATATTAAATTGGTTCAAATGAAACTGATTTTAATCTCTTAAACAAAATATTGAATTCAAATTTTGTACATGAAAAATGTAATTAGTAGGAGACCCGCTAAAAATGCTCAATCAAAATTTTCAACAGAAAGATAAATTACTAACAAAAAGGAAAAACACATCATACTAATACCAGATACTTTTGTTTATATAAATATCGCTTTAATATATTATTTAAAGACTATGGTCGTTTGTTTATTTTCATACGCATCAAGTCCTTTATTTTGTGGAAGACTTGGTTTTAATGTTTTAAATAAATAAAAAAAGTAGTATTTCTTAAGAAGCTATAATAGTTGCAACTTTTTTAAGAAGCTAATAAAAGCAGCTATTAAAAAATAATCAGATATTTATTTTTTAAAATTTAAAATTTTTTTCTTTAAAAAAATTAAGCAATCATGAATCATCTATGATTTTTAAAAATAATGATTATTTATTTAAACAAGTTTTTTTAAAGAAAATTCTTAAAATAAGTTGAAAGAAATTGTTGTTGAAGCCAACATGAAATTATAAATTCTTATACAAGTGTGGATCACGAAAGAAAGCAAAATTTGTTCGATTGGGATGTTTGTTGAACCTAATGTGGGTCCTAGAGCAATTACTTTTAAAGTCTCATCTTGTAAATAAAATGACCCACTCACACTTCAAATTCTCATCTCAATTTCACAAAATCCAATATGGCTGTAGAATTATTAGCACTTCCTAGTTGGGTCACTTTGTTTACAACATTTTCAATCCTCCTCCTCTTCAGCCTCCGTCTCCGCCGCCGTAAATATAATCTACCACCAGGCCCAAAACCATGGCCCATAATAGGAAACCTCAATCTTATTGGATCTCTTCCACACCAATCCATTCATGGGCTCACCCAAAAATATGGACCTATTATGCATCTATGGTTTGGCTCCAAACCGGTGATTGTGGGCTCAACCGTAGAAATAGCGAAAGCCTTCCTTAAAACCCACGATGCTACCCTAGCCGGTCGACCCAATTTATCAGCCGGTAAATACACAACTTATAACTACTCCGACATAACTTGGTCCCAATACGGCCCATATTGGCGACAAGCCCGTAGAATGTGTTTATTGGAATTGTTTAGTGCGAAACGTCTTGAGTCTTATGAGTACATTAGAAAACAAGAGTTACGTGTTCTTTTGCACGGTCTTTTCAATTCAAAAAATAAAACAATTATATTGAAAGACCATCTTACAACTTTGAGTCTAAATGTTATAAGTCGTATGGTATTGGGGAAAAAGTACTTGGAAGAGACGGAAAATGGTATTATTTCTCCCGATGAGTTTAAGAAAATGTTGGATGAGTTGTTTTTGCTTAATGGTGTTCTCAATATTGGGGATTTTATTCCTTGGATTCATTTCTTGGACTTACAAGGTTATGTGAAGAGAATGAAGACTTTGAGTAAAAAGTTTGATAAGTTTATGGAACATGTGTTGGAGGAACACATTGAGAGAAGAAAAAATGTGAAGGATTTTGTTGCTAAGGATATGGTGGATGTGCTTTTGCAGCTTGCTGATGATCCTAATCTTGAAGTCAAGCTTGAGAGGCATGGAGTCAAAGCTTTCACTCAGGTATAATAATATCTTTGAATAATTCATTATTTATTTTCTATACTTTTTCATTTTTTATTAATTATTAACTTGTGGGTAGTATTACTTTGTTTGCATGTGGATTTATTTTGTTAGTTAATGATTATTTGACACTTAATTTAAATATTATGTTGGGACCGATTGAAGGTGGGGACAGAGGTAGGCAGTGGCCCCTCCCTATATAATAGCCTCTATTTTCCTTTAGCACACTACATGACACAATTACACAAACACATATATAATTTAGTTATTTCTTCAATTTTAGTTTAAATGTGTTACAAAATTGAAAAAGATTGTAACAATAATTTAATGTTTAGTCTTTTAAAAGATTAAAATATTGTCACTAAATAAACAATTTTTAATTTAATTTTATATTTTTTTAATTATAATGTCAAATTAATAACATATTCATATATGTACTACATTTAATTCAATATCTTCACTTTTGCATTTATGAAAATAGTAAACATATTGATAATTAATAAGATTAATTTAATAAAAAAAATTATTCTATTTTTTATTTATATAAAATAGTCAAAGAATAAAAATATTTTACCAAATAATAGGTTAACACGATATAAAATCATCTCAACTTATTTTTCTTTTATTTATAGTATATTTGGAGAAAGATAGACAAAATATTGAAAACAGCTTTAAAAACTTAATGACGGTGGAACCTACTTAGTAATAGGATTTATTTACTACTTTTTATAAAACAAAAAACCAACCACAATTTAGAGATTAACTTAACACAATTCCAGTTTTGCTTAATAGCTCTAATAATATCATTATCTACTCTATTCTGGAGTGCAACTTAACGATTTTTTTTTATCAGAATATCCTTTTTTTAAAAAACTTAACTAAATTGTTCTAATTTCAAAAGTTGTTACCAAAATACTCTACTTTTTAGGGTTAGTGGAAAAACTCTCCCTCGGGGAGCGACTTGTTAAAGAGGCTAAAATTTCTCCCCTAGTAGGAGGTCGCATCCCCAGCCAGCAGCGACCTCCCAAAGGGTTTTTCAAATTCGTTTTTAATTGTTTTTATATAATTTAAGTAATTTTTAAATAATAATAATAATAATAATAATAATAATTATTATTATTATAATAATACATTAATAATAATAATAATTACTACTATTATTATTAATTATTATTATTAATTATTATTATTAATTATTATTATTAATGTATTATTATTATTATTATTAATTATTATGTTTTTTATTATTATTAAAAATTGTTTTAGTTAAAAATAATTATAATTAAATTAAAAATTATTATAATTAAAATAAGAAATTATTATAATAATACATTAAACAATCTCACCACACATACTATCTCATGGCTACTCAACAAGTAATGTATTAAAAAACATAATATTATAATAGTTTCTTATTTTAATTATAATAATTTTTATTTTAATTATAATCATTTTTAACTAAAACAATTTTTAATAATAATTACAAACATATTAATTAAAAATAATAATAATAATTAATAATAATAATAACAATTATAATAAATAATAATAATAATTAATAATAATAATAGTAATTATTATTATTATTATTAATATATTATTATTATTATTATTTAAAAATTACTTAAATTATATAAAAACAATTAAAAAATCAATTTGAAAAACTCTTTGGGAGGTCGGTGGCCGGGGATGCGACCTCCTATTAGGAGAGAAATTTTAGCCTCTTTAACAGGTGCTCCCTTAGGGAGAGTTTTTCCACTAACCCTAAAAGTAGGGCATTTTGGTAACAACTTTTAAAACTAGGGCAATTTGGTTAAGTTTTTTGAAAAAGAGGATATTGTGATAAAAAATCCCAACTTAACTCACTCTAATCTCGTCGAGTTGTTACTTTTATCACTTTATGTATGTAATTTTTATTTACTAATTTTACAGCTGGTGTCTAGTTTAAACTATTCGTGAGAAGGAAATATAAACAAAATAACTCATACTTTTTGAAATGAAATATAATGTAATTTCAAACAACTTCTCTAATATCTCTAAAATAATTTTCATTGAATTTGAAACTTTAATTTTCAATATCAAATTTATAAGTCGTGAAAGATAATTTAGACAATAAACATATTTTTTAATAAGATTGCATTGATTAATTATTGTCAACTATATTTTTTAATAAGCATAGTTTAATAAAAAAAATTCTAATAATTCCTTCTAGATGGAATATTAATTATATACATATTTTGTTGGGCTATCTCAATCAATCCACTTAATTGACTAACATTACTAATTATGATCTATTTGATTCAATCTAAATTTGGATAATCTCCAACCACTTAAGATTTATTGAATCAAGTTTGATGCAATATTTGATATTTGATATTTTGATTAATCAGGACCTAATAGCAGGTGGGACAGAGAGCTCAGCAGTAACAGTAGAATGGGCAATATCTGAGTTGGTGAAAAGGCCAGAGATATTCAAGAAAGCAACAGATGAGCTTGATAAGGTAATAGGAAAAGATAGATGGGTTGAAGAAAAAGACATTGTGAATTTACCATATGTGTATGCAATTGCTAAAGAAACAATGAGGCTACATCCAGTGGCCCCAATGTTGGTGCCAAGACAAGCCAGAGAGGATTGCAATGTTGATGGCTATGATATTCCAAAAGGGTCACTAATTCTTGTCAATACTTGGACAATTGGAAGAGATTCTAATGTTTGGGAAAATCCTTATGAATTCATGCCAGAGAGGTTTTTAGATAAGGATATTGATGTGAAAGGACATGATTTTGAGTTGTTGCCATTTGGTGCTGGGAGAAGGATGTGTCCTGGTTACCCTCTTGGAATTAAGGTCATTCAATCAAGTTTGGCTAATTTGTTACATGGGTATAATTGGAAATTACCTAATAATGTGAAAAAGGAAGACTTGAATATGGAAGAAGTTTTTGGGCTTTCTACACCTAAGAAAATACCACTACAAGTTGTTGTGGAGCCTAGACTTCCTCATCATCTTTACTCTCTTTGACTATTTTTCTCTTAGATTGGGAATAATGGCTTTTGTGTGAGTTCAATGTCAGCATAGTTAATAAAAAGAGAAATAAAAAATATAGTAAGCATGTTAATGAAGAAAAAAAAAAAGATATTTCATTGTTGGAGGTTAGTATTGAGTGCAGTAGTAAACTAGCTACTAGTTGTTGTTCTAGAGTTTTGTAATACCTTGAATATTTAATGTTTTGTCATGTATCAAATATTTCCTTAAAATTTTTCAATTCGTTTCCCTCTTATCTTTTCTTGTTTTATTCTTCTCTTCACTTCAATAGATTGTTTTTTAGTTTGAAGTCACCTTTTTGGATAATTTTATTTATTTAAATTCATGATTTTCACAATTTTTTTATGTTATGATTTTGACATTCTAGTGCGACTTTGGTATTTGTCATTTTGGTGAATATTTTGATTTCTTCTTATTAGAATATTTGTTTGGTTTAGATTGATAAATCAACTTTAATTCACAACACAATGCATATTCAATCAATGAATTTGACATGAGTATTATAGATGCTTTAAGTTTGTTATATTTGTAGGCTTATCATATTTATTGACATTTTGTTGTTTTATGTTATTAGTTTGTTCATAAATTCATCTTTTTCGATTTTATTGATTTTGAATTATAATGTTCTCAATCGATATAGTTTATGTCAATATAAATGAATGAATAAACCAGCTACTAGTTGTTGTCCTAGAGTTTTG
>JBBPBR010000007.1:46507728-46532625 GCA_037974775.1 Cicer pinnatifidum
TAAAGACTAAAACGTTAATTGAAATTATGTTAAGGGACTACAAGTGCTATTTAGCATAATATTTATTTGTTGTAGCGGAAACAATCATTCTATTTTGTTGTTTGGTTTTCTATTTTAAAATTTTAAGTTTTTAATTTCAATTTTTAGTTGAGTTAAAATATTATTTTTATATTATCTTGTTATAAAATTATTAAATATAAAATAATATTGGCATATAAAAATGTTTTAAAAATAAAAGTTTTAATTTTACTTATTTTAAAATAATTTAAATATTATAAAATTATAATTTATTTTAATGACTGTGGTTGAAAATTGTAGTTGTTGAAGATGACTATCACATTAGTGATTGATCATCGAAGGTGAATGTAGTGGTTGGAAGAATAGTTGATAGTTGGAGGTGGTGATCGTTGTTTGACTGGCGGTGGTTGTAGTGTTGGACAGTGGTGGGAGATGACGGTTGGAGATGGCAGGTGTCAGAGATGGTGGTCGAAGATGGGTGGACGGTGGTGATGGGTGTCGAATATGGTAGTCGATAGTGATCGTAATGGTCAGAGATGGTGGTGAAAATTGTAAGAAGTGGGTGATCAGTGGTGCTGGCAGTGATCGCAGGTGGGTGGTTGGTGAGGGTGGAAGTGGTTGGACATAGTGAGCGGTGGTGATTTGAGTGATTGGTGACAATGGAGGTGGTGATTGTCAGCGGTGGATACTAAATATGGATGAGAATAGGTCAGACCGACCACAGGAGTCTACGGCTTAGCCTACGTTAGGTCCAAGTCAGACCAAACTTTTTTTAAAATAGATACAAGCCAAAACTTCTAAAAAAGTCTATTTAGTTAAAAAGATGAGACTAGAGGTACATAATAAGTCTTTTAGATCGACTTACTTAAATAAATATAAATAATATTTTTTTACTATTATAATTATAATATTAAATTTTTTGATTTTTTTATATATATTCAACTTTTAGTAATTTACGCATATTAACTTTATTTTGTTTTTGACATATTTAAATGTATGATTATAAAATATAATTTAAGTAGGATGTATATAAAGTTATATTCTTCAATATTGAATGTTAAATATCAAAATAAAATTTAATTTTATTGACATATTAACTTATTAATCTATTTAAAGATATGTTTGTTAAAATAAAATAGACTTTTAAATAGGTTAACATGTCAGACTTTTATCAAAGTCAGACTCAAACCTAAAAAATAAGCCTAAGACATGTCACATATCAGGTTTAGACTTTGAATTTTTTAACAGATCAAGTCATCTTTAACAAAATCTAGTTTGGCTCAGCCTATTATCACACTTACTAGTAAATAATCGTAACGGTGGTCAGAAATAATCGTTGTTGGTGGTGATTGATAATTATTTAGAGCAATGTTTATCTCTAATAAGTATTTAAAAATAAAAATAAATGTTTTTTTTTTGAATTTTTTGTAAAAAATTAGTTTAAATTTAAGTAAAAACCAATTGAGTCTTATTTTACCGCATAATCCATGCGAGAGTGTTGGAAAGTTTTGTTCACAAACAACCATTTGTCAAAACACGGCAGAAGTCAACGGCACTAGTAGTCAATCAATAATTTGGCCTATTTCACTTTTAAAATCATTATTTTTTTCGAATAAAAGTTTTTTGACTTAATTTGTATGGTAAAAATGCCTGAACCAGAGAATAAGAAAGGGTAAGAACTACTTTGTTCTTCCATCTTCCATTGCTTCATACGTAAGGCACAATGACAAAAGGTTGCATACAATTGTCAATAACAAGGTGGAAAAATCCAAAATGAAAAAACAAGAAAAATAGTTAACAATTAATTTGCATTAGAGATAAGGTTTACTGCTGTTTATACTTTCTATATTTTCGATTTTTATTTTCACTTAAACTAATAAATATAGATTCCATATTTTGCTCAATATTTTGTTTTACAAATAATGAAAGAAAAAAAAAAGAATCAACATTTAAAAAAATTAAAAAAATTAACATATTATTTTTAAAAATAAATTCTTCATCGCTGTCATTTTATATTTTTTATTACAATTATTCACTATATAAATATTTTATAATGAAAGTTAATTTTCAAGAATAAAAATTGAAAAATGTTTTTTTAAAGTAAATAGACTTTAAATTTCACTTTTTTTTTTTACCATATCATTAGTACTATGAAGTATCAATCAATTTTATAGATAATAAATATTTGTCAAAAACTTAATTGGTTAGTGACATACATGTGAAATTCAAGACACTTTTTTATATAATACAAGGTAAGTTCCATTTAAACTACATAAAGTTTATTCTACACACATTAGATAAATATGTAATACATGTAAAATTCAAACTGTCTATTATTTCTTTAAAGAAGTAATTAGGTATATGTAACATCAATCCCCTTAAAACAAAAGGAAATTAATTTCCAAAAAGCAAACATCAAAATCAAACTCCAAAAAATGAAAAAACACCAAAAAAAACCAAAAACTGTATGTTGTGATGTACAATTACTATGTTTTCCTTTCTTGTCCTATGTTCTTTTCTTTTTCTCCTAACTTTATCTATGATGACATTATATCAAAGAGAATTAAAGTTCCATCTTCTTCTATTGGTAAACTTCGGATTCTTGATGTTTCTACTTGTTTTGCTTAGGTGAATATAAATTAGTTTCAAGAGTCTTATACAAAGATGTATCAGAATAAACATCACGAGATTTCGTCAATGGCTTAATCCGTCGTCGATTGCTGCGACTTTTTCGACGAATTTGATAATTCTTTTCTTCGTCTTTAGTTTTCACCACACTTTTGTCGTTCACATCACACGTCTCATTTTCTTTTTTATTCACATTTTGTGACACTTCAACATTTGTTACCTCACTAGGAGCCACATAAACAAAATGACCAATTGGAATGTCATTTAATTTCATGAGTGGCTCTAAGGTTTTAACAACGGTTCTCATTGTTGGCCTACTTTTGTCATGCTGGCTTAGACACTGATAAGCCAAGGTTGCTAATTTTCTAGCTCCTTCAATTGAGTATTGATCCTCTAGTCTTGAGTCAATTATTCTTTCAAGTTTGTGTGAATCCTTCAATAATGGCCTTGCCCATTCTACCAAATCTTGTTCTCTTGTTGGTCTTTTTTTGTCCACAGATTTTTTCCCAGTTAGTAGCTCTAAGAGAACAACTCCAAAGCTATATACATCACTCATGGTTGTCAAACGACCTATAAGGAAAAAATAAAAACATATTAAGTTAATTGAACAACATTTATGAAATTTTGACAAATAAATGACTTAACATTGAACTCAAATCTTCTATGACCGATTTTACGGTGCGAGCAGTTTATTAAAACCTTTTAAAACCTTTCAGTATCCCTTACCTAAAAAATTGTCAACCCATTTTGATCATTTTTCTAGAAATGTTTACGATTGGTCTCTCTACGAAAAAAGTAGAACTAAAAAGTAAAAAGCGAGACAATTGTGATCATTTTAAAATAAAAAATTTGACTTAAGTTTTGAAGGACCAAAAATATTAATTATCTTATTTTATAGATTAAAAAAAATATTTAAGCTTAAACGAAAATTAAAGGGATTGGTTTAAAATTGGTTTTGACTAAATTACAATACCTGTCATGATATATTCAGGAGCAGCATAACCATGTGTACCCATCACACGAGTTGTAATATGTGTTTGATCTTTTTCTGGTCCATCAATTGCCAAACCAAAATCTGAAAGCTTGGCATTGTAATCCTGAAAAAAATAAAATGAGCATGTTCATGTCATTTTATGCTGCCTCTATTTGATCAACATATATTAATTGAGTGCATAATGGATGTGTACTTACAGCATCTAATAGAATGTTTGAGGCTTTAATATCTCTATAAATAACTGGCTTCTCTTCTTCATGAAGAAAAGCTAGTCCTTTAGCAGCTCCAATTGCAATTTTGATTCTTGTTAACCAAGGCAAGGTTGCTACATAAGCTGCATTTTAACAACCATTTTGTAAGAAAATATTGAAACTAACATTTTTTATATTTCATTTTCTTCATATAGAAATTAAAAATGTATTATTCACCTTTGAAAAGTTTTTCCTCTAGATTTCCTCTCTCCATGTATTCGTACACAAGAAGTCTATGTTCATCTTCACAACAATAGCCAATTAAATTAACCAAATTTCTATGCTTCAATTGCCCCAAAAAGATAACTTCAGCCTATGCAATATAAATAAAAAAGTTAGACAAAAAAACAAAACAATAATAACAATTTTGTTAATTACATCCATTTTATTTTTAATTACACATAAATAACTTAAATGAATTGAATTCCTGTAATCTTAATGAATTTGGTTAAAAACATACATGAATTCAGTTAATATAAAAAAAATATTTTTTTATATTTAATTGAAAATAAAAGGGTGTAACTATGAAAATATTATTATAATAATAATAATAATATTGAAAAGTTTAGAAAAATCTTACCAACCACTCTCTATGACCTTGTTTTCCATCCAAGTTTAAGGCCTTAACAGCTACAACTTGAGGAAGAAGTGCAGGCCTAAACTTATCATCAATAAAACCTTTGTAAACTTTGCCAAATCCACCTTCACCAAGAAAATTTGATTTGTTGAAATTGTTTGTGATCTCTTTGAGTTCCTTGCAAGTGAAAATATAAAGATTTGATCCTACTAAAGAATTGGACAAATCACTCATGACAGAAACTGATGAATAATCACTTAAATCAGAAAGTGAAATTCTACTTGAACATGTCTTTTTTGAAACCATTTTTGGTGTTTCCAATGAAGGTTGTTGTTTGTTGTCTTTGAAACAACCAAATACAAAGTTTTTCCATTGAGCTCTCTTTGAAGGCATTATTTGATAAAACTATATGTCTCAAAAAAATAGTTTGAGTTTGATAGTTTTATTTGTATGTGCAAATTTTGGTTTAGAGGGCTATGCTTTTATATAGGTAGCAAAGACTAAGTCATTAAATCTTTCCGAGTAATTTTATCAAGACTTTGAAAATGACGATTTAAACTTTTACACTTTAATTTTTTTTTTTTTTTGTTAGCTTTATGAAAAAAAAATGATTATTTTTTTTTTTCCTTCCGTGTAGGCCAGTAAAGTTTATGATAAGATTTTTGAGCTTATGTTATTTGTTGCACGACTTGGAAGCAGCCAATTAAGTTCTGTATACCCACTTCATAAAAAAGTGGGGTACTTGTCCACATTTCTAATAAAGTAATGTAAATGTAAAAAGGAGTTAACTAGTTTTGGGTTGAATCTCCTCTTTTTTCTTCACGCTAAATTGTATTTGCTATAAGTGTTACTCATGTGTCGGAGGATCAATATATTCTACTATCAATCATTCAATGGATTCTACCTTGCATTTTCATCTAAAATTGTAGGTTTATTTGCTAGAGGAATTTGGAGGGTGGATTTTGAAAGGTTAAATTCATATTTTTGTATATATTCAGAAAATTTACACAAAAACAAATTAAAAAGTTAAATTCATTTTTTTTATATATTTAAAATTTATAAAAAAAAAAAAAAAGTAAAATCTACATGATAAATGATCATGTATAATCTGAATTATATTGAATTTATTTTTGAAAACATTGTATAGCTTTCTTAATTTAGAAAAGAAAAATAAGTCTTCTCCTCCAAAACTTAACTCTCAAATATACTTTAACTCTCAAATGTACTTTTATTCTTACTTCATACATCACTAATACCTTCATTCAATG
Organism: Cicer pinnatifidum; assembly: GCA_037974775.1. Lineage (NCBI taxonomy): Eukaryota > Viridiplantae > Streptophyta > Magnoliopsida > Fabales > Fabaceae > Cicer > Cicer pinnatifidum. The sequence goes on from JBBPBR010000007.1 coordinate 46,513,465, forward strand.
TGAATCCACCCATTCATTTTGATATGTTCCCCTCAAATTATAAGGTTTTCCATCCAAGTACTCTTACACATCTTTTGGCACTATCACTAGTGTCGCGGCCTAAAATTTCGAGTGTTTTTCGAAATTTAATGGAGTCGCCACCAAAATTTATTTTAAAATAGGGAAAATATTGGGAAACCCTTATTTATGTAAAAAATAAAAAATGGTCTTTGAAACCAGATTTTTGAGTTCGGGAGTCGATTATGCGTAGGGAAGGTATTAGCACCCTACGACATCCGTTAAAAAAAAACGGTTACCTATAATTAATTGTGCACAATTATATCAACTTAAATATACTTATTTTTGTTTATTATTAAATATGAACGTAAATTATTTTTTATAAATGTGATTTTTGAGATAACAGTGTGTTAAAAAAAGAGTAAAAAAAAAAAAGTTTTTATTATTGTGCTTGACAAGAGTGTGATCTTGCTCCTACGTATCTCCCGGTGCGATGGAGAAATCAAAGCTACGTAGTTCTTGGTAGAAAATGTGGATTTGTTGATTGCTTTTAAATAAATTGTATTTTTGTTAAAAAAATTAATTTTGACAAACATAGAAAATAAACTTGCTTGATTTGAAAAAATATCTTAAAATATGAGTTTTAAGACGATCGAGTTGTACAACTCGTGTCACAAAATTCGAAGAGTTAAAAACAAGATGTCACATCTAATTTAATACTCTTAAGAATATTTTATTTTTTCTATTTTTAAATTGACTTTCAAAACAAACAACTAGTTTAATTTGTATATTAACAACTCCAAGATTAAAAAAACAATAATAATGATTAAATAAATATTTTAAAAAAAATAAAGTTTTAGAGTTATTAAAATATATAATTTATTATGTAACTCCGAGATTAAAAGATTTTAATTAACTTTAAGTAATTTTTATGATCAATTTTTATATGATTTTTTAATTTATTAATTTATTTGAGATTATGAGATTTAGAACCATCAAATTGTCACAATTTGTGTTCTAAGAACTCAAAAATTAAAAAGATGTCACATCTAATTAATTTTTAATAATAAAAAAAAATTGTTATAATTTTATTTTTATTTTTATTTTTTAAAATAAAAATGCTGAATATTAAATAATGTTTAAATGATTCTTCAAAATAAAAATAATAATAAACACGAAGACAAAAATAGTAAACATAAAAATGTATAGACTTGCAACTTAATCTATTAAATAAATAAAAAATTATATTAATTATAAATGTAATCCTCTTTTAATATATTTTGTAAATAAGTGAAAAATTGTCATAATATAAAATAAAGGACCTTTATTTACTAGTTAACTGTATTCATAATTTTTTATAATAAATATAATTAATTATATTAAACATAATAAATAATAATTTAATGAAAATAATATTCTATCAAAATTATGATTTAATGAAAATAACATCCTACCAAAATTATGATTTAATGAAAATAACATCCTACCCCTTAATAAAATTTAAAGCGCTATTCATGCCCTAAACAAAGAGGAAACGGAAACCAGGAAACTGAAACCAGTAAACGACAACAACACTCCTCACCCCCAAAATTTCAAACAGCAATCCTCACCCCAAAATTTCAAACGCAAACCAGGAAACGAAAACGGATAAATGAAATACCTTTCCGATGCGGGTGAAGATGGTGTGCGGTCGTCTCTTTGATCGGTGTCGTTAAAATGGGTTTGAATATCCTTTAGCTATGGATATGGGTTTGGTGAATCTGAGTTTACTGAATGGGTTTGAAGGATCTGTTTGCTGGGTTTGGGTTCGATAGATCTGAGTTTGTTATAGGTAAGATCTGTTTCTCTAAGAACAACTCTATCTTCTACCTTTCTCTGATTTTCTGATTTTGTTTTAGAAAAAAACTCCTCCCCCTCCCTCTCAGTTCTGTTTGCCTCAATTTATAGGGGGAAACGGCTAATGTTTTCATTCATTGTACAAATATATGTTCTGGATTTTACATTGTTATTCAACAAAAGTTAATTGGATTTTACATTGTCTTTGTAATGAAAGTTAAGCAAGGTACCATTAAGGGAAACAAATAAGTCTGTTAACTTTACATTGAGTGTACATATTGTTACATTTCTTTATCAAGCTAAAAAATTAATCAAGAAACCGGTTTATAACATGTTTGCGACAGGGATCTTCACAAGATAGAGAAGATAAAGGACTGGTATTTGCAAGTTGTTTTCTGAGCAATTGTTTTTTTAGTGGTGCTGATTTTGAAAGGAAACTTGTTGAAGAAAATCTGGGAAACGTATGAACATGAAGGAAACGTGTGAAAGCAATGGTTGCAGATCAATAAAAAAATATTTTATTTCTTTTTCCTTTTTATACTTAAATCTGAATATAAAATAATGGATTTTTTTTTTAAAAAAAATTATTGTAAAAATATTTAAATATATTATTATTATTATTATTTATTATTATTATTAAAATAATTTTATATTAATAGGACAAAAGTTAGGTACTACAGCTGCCCCTATTTAATTATATTTTACATGGTAAAAAAATAATTAAATATAAGGACCTAAATTTTGTTCGAAAGTAAATTAATTCAAATGAAATAGTAAAATAATTTGACATAAAAAAAAAATGATTCGGCAAAAAAATAAATAAATAAATAAAAAACGGCAAAAATAAATAAATAAATAAAAAATGAAAAAAATGACTAAGACGGGTTTAGGGAAGTTAATAAAAAGCATGATCGTTTTCGGATTGATTACCGATGCGTAGATAACATAGATAAAATAATTTCGGATTGCTTACCGAAATAGATAAAATGAGATAGATAAAATGATCTCGAATTTCTTACCGAAATAGATAAAATGACATACATAAAATGATCTCGGATTGCTTACCGAAATAGATAAAATGACATAGATAAAATGATCTCAGATTGCTTACCGAAATAGATAAAATGAGATATATAAAATGATATCGGATTGCTTACCGAAATAGATAAAATGACATAGATAAAATGATCTCGGATTGCTTACCGAAATAGATAAAATGATATAGATAAAATGACATCGGATTGCTTACCGAAATAGATAAAATGATCTCAGATTGCTTACCGAAATAAATAAAATGAGATATATAAAATAATATCGGATTGCTTACCGAAATAGATAAAATGACATAGATAAAATGATCTCGGATTGCTTACCGAAATAGATAAAAATGATCGTCTTCGGATTGGTTACCGATGCGTTGATCGATTGATATAAAATAAAATGATGACTAAAACAAATATGAGTTTAAAATTTAGAATGTAAATAAAATGAGATAAATTTGTTTTATTTTTATTTTAAAAAAAAAAATGCATTTATGTGGTAATTGCAATGCAAACGTAAAATGAATAATGTGATACAAAAGTCGTTGAATATAAATAAAATATACACATAAGATATGCATGATTAATTTATTATGCATGATATAAGGAGTTGTTGAGTATAAGTAAAATGTGAGTGAAGATACATAAATCATGTGTGAGTATTTGAAAAAAATGTAAGATGCATGAAGATAAATTCTTATTTGTTTATTTTATTATTTTTTAGTTCCCCCGATCCTTATGCGACTTTATACACTTATAAGATTCAATAGATCAACGACGATAACAATTGTTCTTTACATTATGATTTTAGTATATCTTGTGTAATCACTTTTTATCGAGGTCAATCAAATGTGCATTATTTAAAATGCTTACCCTTCATTTTTTTTTTCACCCATATATCTCGAGCTCCCGTGTATATATTTTCAAGCGTCAAAATATTTAAGATTCTTTTTATATTTTCACATATTTCCAATTCCAATATTTATTATCATGAAATAACATTTTTAAAATACTAGCATAAATCAACAATAAAACTGAATTAATTTAGAAACAGTGTAAGGTACAACATCGAATGACAAGATTGGAAAGTGTACATTCGTTACATTGAAAACAAAATTAATGAGATAGAGATTACTATGTGGTGAATGTGTTTAGCTTTAGTTGGAGAGATAACAAATGCTAGTCATTCTTGTAATTTAGAACTTCTATGAATAATAACTGCCCCAACTTGAAATGCTTGATCTTTTTGTTATCCCTAACTTTTGCATGGACTGCTCTTCCAAGTTTTCAATCCATCGGAATGCTCTAATTTTTGCCTAGGTCGCCTTTTCAGATTTTCAACCTAGCGAGCCCAATTTTTATTTTTTTTTTATTTTTTTTTTTTTTTGCATAATACTTCTTGACTGCATCTGAGTTTACTGGAAGTGGAAGCTTATCTCCATCCATTTCTGCGAGTATCAGAGCTCCCCCAGAGAAAGCTTTTTTTCACAACATATGGTCCTTCGTAGTTCGGAGTCCACTTTCCTCGAGAATTCTTTTTTATGGGCAATATTTTCTTTAACACTAAGTCTTCTTCTCGAAACGAACTTTTTTCTCATATGCTTTTTTTGAGTCTTTTCTGATATAGCTGACCATGACACAAAGCTATCATTGTTTTTTCTTCTATGAGATTCAATTGATCATATCGTGATTGAACCCACTATGCTTCCTCTAGTTTTGTTTCCATCAAGACTCTGATAGAGGGAATTTCAACTTCGATAGGAAGTACCGCTTCCATTCCATACACCAACGAGAAAGGAGTTGCCCCTGTTGAGGTACGGATAGAGGTTCTGTAGCCATGTAATGCAAAGGGAAGCATTTCATGCCAATCCTTATATGTCTCTACCATCTTTTGTATGATCTTCTTGATATTTTTGTTTGCTGCTTCTACAGCCCCATTCATTTTTGGACGATATGGAGAAGAATTATGGTGCTGAATTTTGAAATTATCACATAACTCTTTCATCATCTTGTTGTTCAGATTAGTCGCGTTGTCAATGATTATCTTATTTGGCAAGCCATATCGACAAATCAATTCTTTTTTGATGAATTTGACAACCACACTTCTCGTCACATTGGCATAAGAAGCAGCTTCAACCCATTTTGTGAAATAATCAATAGCTACTAGGATAAACCGATGTCCATTTGAAGCCTTAGGCTCAATGAGTCCAATAACATCCATTCCCCACATTCAAAATAGCCATGGTGATGTTAAAACATTCAAAGAGGTGGGTGGTACATGTACTTTATCAGCATAGATTTGACATTTATGACATTTCTTTACGTGACTAAAGCAATCGGACTCCATGGCCAACCAATAGTAGCCAGCCCTTAAGATTTTTCTTGCCATTGCGTGCCCATTTGCATGAGTTCCGAAAGAACCTTCGTGAACCTCTTGGATGATTTTCTCTGCTTATGCTTTATCCACACATCTGAGGAGAACCATATCATGATTTCTCTTATAAAGCACATCTCCATTTAAGAAGAAGTTCATTGACAATCTCCTTAAAACTCTTTTGTCGTTCTCTGAAATACCCAATGGATATTCTTTATTCTTAACATATGATTTGATGTCATAAAACCACGGCTTGCCATCAAACTCTTCTTCTATTGATAGGCAATATGCAGGTTTATCTCTTTGTTGAATTTTTATGATCGGCACGTCTTGATTAGTGGTTATTTTGAATATTGACGACAAGGTGGCCAAGGCGTCTGCTAACTGGTTTCTTCTCGAGGGATATGATGAAAAGTAATTTTCTCAAAGTATTCTGTCAATTCTTTGATATGGGTGTGATACAGAATCAATTTGGAATCTCGCGTTTCCCATTCTCCTTTCGTCTGATGGATGACCAACAATGAGTCTCCATATACCTCAAGAAATTTTACATTTGATTCGATAGCTGCTTTAATGCCCATAACACATGCCTCATATTCTGCAATATTGTTTGTACAATCAAAACACAACCTCGCCGTAAATGGAGTGAACTGGTTCTCAGGGGAAATCAAAATGGCTCCAATTCCATGCCCCAACGCATTAGAGGCACCATCAAATACCAACGTCCATTTTTCTTTATCAGATGATTCAGTCTCTTCAAATAAAGTCATTATGCTTTCATCGGGGAATTCATATTGCATTGATTGATAATCTTCTATCGGTTGTTGAGCCAAATACTCTGCTAGTGCGCTTCCTTTGATAGATTTTTGTGTAACATATACCAAATCGTATTCTGATAACAACATCTGCCAACGGGCAATCCTTCCAGTAAGAGCAGGTTTCTCAAAGATATACTTAATTGGGTCCATTTTAGACACCAACCAAGTTGTATGACATAACATGTATTGCCTCAATCGACGAGCAGCCCATGCCAATGCGCAACATGTTCGTTCAAGTAGTGAATATTTTGTTTCACAACTGGTGAACTTTTTGCTCAAATAATAAATAGCACGTTCTTTCCTACCAGATTCGTCATGTTGTCCCAGTACACATCCCATTGATTCATCAAGTACTGTTAAGTACATAATAAGGGGTTTCCCCGAAACAGGAGGTACTAAGACAGGAGGTTTTGATAAGTACTGCTTAATCTTTTCGAAAGCCTTTTGACAATTCTCATTCCATTCAACCTTCTGGTCTTTGCGCAACAATTTGAAAATCGGCTCGCATGTAGCCGTGAGATGCGATATAAACCTCGCAATGTAATTCAATCTACCCAGAAAGCCGCGAACTTCTTTTTCCGTGCGTGGAGCTGGCATTTCTTGTATTGCTCTTACTTTATCTGGGTCCACTTCTATCCCTTTTTGACTAACGATAAACCCAAGTAATTTTCCTGATCTTACACCAAAAGTGCATTTAGCAGGGTTTAAACGAAGCCTGAACTTCCTTAGTCGCTCAAACAACTTTTGAAGGTTAATAACATGATCTTCTTCGGTCCGAGATTTTGCAATCATATCATCCACATAAACCTCTATTTCCTTATGCATCATGTCATGAAACAAAGTTACCATTGCTCTTTGATAGGTTGCCCCAGCATTCTTCAATCCAAATGGCATCACTTTATAGCAGAAAGTTCCCCATTGTGTGATGAATGTAGTTTTCTCCATATCTTCGGGAGCCATCTTGATTTGATTATACCCTGAGAAACCATCCATGAAGGAGAAAAGAGAGTATTGAGCAGTGCTATCCACCAGGACATCAATATGAGGTAGAGGAAAATCATCTTTTGGACTAGCTTTATTTAAATCCCGATAGTCAACACACATTCGAACCTTTCCATCCTTTTTTGGAACTGGTACAATATTAGCTACCCATTGAGGATATTTTGCTACTGCTAAGAAACCAGCATCAAATTGCTTTTTGACCTCTTCTCTAATTTTAAGTGACATATCAGGTCTCATCCTCCTCAATTTTTGTTTAATTGGAGCATATTCAGGCTTGAGTGGTAGCTTGTGTTCAACTATGTTAGTATCTATCCCAGGCATATCCTGATATGACCATGCAAAGACATCCACATAATCAAACAAAAGTTTAACCAACTTTTCTCGTTCACTTTCTTTCATAGACATACCAATTTTAACTTCTTTCTTATCATGTTCACTCCCTAGGTTGATCACCTCAACAGGTTCCTGATAGGGTTGGATTATCTTAGCTTCTTGTTCAATTAATTTTTCTAGTTCTGGGGGAGGCTCACAGTCATCTTCACAATCCTCATCAGCATGATTAATTAGACGTTCAAAATTACAAGAAAGGGTTCTAGCGCTGCCATTTTCAACATATTCGTTTTCGACTCTGCATTGTTTAAATTAGGGGGAAAAAAAGAAAAAAAAAATGAATAAGGATTGCCAAAAAAAGAAAAGAGAAAGACAAAAACTAGAGAATTCAAAAATGCATTTATTTATAATAAGTACGGAATTGAAATACATATGCCCTAGTTAATTATCCTTATAGCCTTGGGCATAGCAAAAGAAATTAAAAAAACATAATTACTTTGAACATGAATTAACAAACACGGGAAACTCGAGGATCTTCCAATTGTTGAGACTGGTGTTTGGAGAACAAGGGTACACTAGTTTGAGGGTGTCATCATCAACGTGATCCTCTTCTGTAACAGCCACTTGATGAGCATATATTATTCCAGCGCTTTGAAAAGTTTGGCGAATGTCACAAATAGGAATCTTCTGTGAATTCGGTGTCCAGTTTTCTCTTTTTCCCTTCGCATCCTTCTCTTTATCAGCTTGAGTAGGTACATATCCCAACCCGTACCTATTGTTTTTTTCTGGTATTTCTATCAACTTTCCCAAATTAACAAAAACTCCTCCTTCCAACATAGATTTGGTAGACTTCAATGATGTGGTAGATAGTTTTGGTTCTTTCAAACGATATTCTTCACCCATGAAGACGGCATTGGCAATTTCTAATGCTTGAAAGGAAGTCTCTATGGCTTCCTCCGTGTTTTCAATGTAGCCTGTAGAAGATAAATGACTTACTATCATATCTTCTTCCCCGGATATTATTACCAGCTTATTGTTCACTATAAACTTTAGCTTTTGATGGAGGGTGGATGTCACTGCTCCAGCAGCATGAATCCATGGTCTCCCTAAAAGACAACTGTATGCCGGCTTAATATCCATTACTTGGAAGGTTATTCCAAAGATATGGGGTCCAATTTGAATTGGCAGATCAATCTCACCAATAACTTGTCTTCTAGATCCATCAAACGCTTTCACCACCAAAGCACTAGGCTTCAAACAGGCTCCCTCAACAAATAGTTTTGACAATGTTGATTTAGGCATGACATTTAATGATGAACCATTATCTACTAGCACTCGTGCAAGAATATGATCATGACACCTCACAGAGATGTGCAGTGCTTTATTATGATCTGTCCCTTCAACTGGTAATTCATTATCACTAAAACTCAGGCAACTACTAGCAGTGATGTTACCGACAACTCCATCAAACTGGTCGACAGTGATATCATGAGTAACATGGGCCTCATTTAAAACTTTCATAAGTGCTCTTCTATGTGCTTCAGAGTTTAGTAACAAGGAGAGAACTGATATCTTGGAAGGGGTTTGATTTAGCTGATCCACCACCTTATATTGACTTTGCTTGATAAACTTCAAAAATTCATTAGCTTCTTCTTCAGACGCTGTCTTTTTATTGGTCTCTTGTCCCTTCATGGAATGATACATATCTTCTTTCTCTTTTTCTCCATGAACCTCCTTTTTCCTAAGTTGTTCAGGAGTGTATACTCGACCACTCCGAGTCATTCCACCAATTCCTGAGATGTTAGTGACATCAATTCCTTTAGGTTCACAACCATCACTTGGTTGATGATTGGCCAAGTGGGATGTGACTTCGTATTTCCACGGTACTGCCTTGGTGTTTCCATAAGGAAAAGGGATCGGTGGTTGCACAATTATTGCATTTGGCTTGCTAGGAGTTGGCTTAAGATTCTCCTTTTTGTAAAGAATTTCCAATGGTTTTGGGAAAGATATACTACTTTCCATACACGATCCCATGGTGAACACATGACTATCTGTTGCATATTGGTCTATCACATCTTCAATGACATTGATAGAGGCATCCCTGTGGCCCGGTAAAGGATTACTCCCTATGTTAGGAACGTCTTCCTTGAAGGTAAGCCATTTTGCATTAATCAATTCTTGCACTTTAGATTTTAGGGCTTGACAATCTTCAATGGAATGCCCAACGGCTCCTGCATGATATTCACATTTGGAATTCGGATTATACCATTTTGGAAATGGTGGTTCAAGAGGTTTCGTTGGTCTTATGACTACCATTGAATTTTGAAGCAAATGGGGCAACAATTGGCTATATGTGACGGGAATTGGATCAAAACGGGTTATCCTTTTTTCTCGATTGACAGGTGGTCTATAGGGATTTGAGATTGGGTTCTGGTTCCATTGATTTTGTGGGGAAAATGTGGTAGGTGGTGGTTGATAAAAAGGTGGTCTTGAAGGGTGATATTGAGGGTATGAAACTTGTGTAGTTGCGGCCACATATGGATAAGGGATGTACGGAGTTTGTGGTATCGGGGGATGGAAATTTGAGGGTCGATAAGAATTGATGGGTGGAAAATAGGAGACTCTAGGGCTTATCATTACAGCATTGGCATCCCCCTCTCTCTTTTTGGTGAGTGTCGGTTGGGGTCGTTTCACGCTAGTTGCTGCACAGACGATCTTGCCACTCCTCATCCCGCTTTCTATCCTTTCTCCTATCATGACAAGGTCGGAAAAATTTGATGATATACTCCCTATCATCTTGTCGTAAAAAGGCGACTGGAGAGTATCCATAAACATACCCACCATTTCTCTTTCAGATAATGGAGGTTCTACTTGTGATGCCATTTCCCTCCACCGTTGTGCGTATTCTTTGAAAGCTTCATTGTCCTTTTTCAAGGAATTTTGCAATTGCATCCTATCAGGAGCCATGTCAACGTTGTATCTGTATTGCTTCAAAAAGGCATCAGCTAGGTCTTTCCATGAACGAATTTGATTTCTCTCAAGATGCATATACCAATTTAACGATGCCCCACTCAGACTGTCTTGGAAAAAGTGAATGAGAAGTTTATCGTTATGAGCATGAGATGCCATTTTTCTGCAGTACATAGTTAGATGATTTTTAGGACATGTGTTGCCCTTGTATTTTTCAAAGTCAGGAACCTTGAATTTGGGAGGGATAGTCACATCAGGAACCAAACACATATCGAAAGCTTCAAGGCCATAAACATTATACCCCTCAATTGCTTTTATTCTCTCTTCCAAGACATGGAATTTTTCCTTTGATTGTGTATCATCCCCAATGTGAGGTTGATGCCAATTCCCATTAGCATCGAAGTTGGGTACTTGAGGTGCAATATATGGAGTATTTTCCGAGGGTAGAGTGTTTTGGGGTGGTAGATATCCTAGAGGAGATGGAACATGTGATTGGTTTGGGTTTTGGGGGTTTAAGTGGTTTGGGTTATTTTCCATGGGGTTGACGCCTAAGGGTGGAGTATAACCGGGTGGAAGACCGTACATAGGAAATTGTATAGTTGTTGTACGAGGTTGTTGGATAGTCGGTGTAAAGCCTGGTGGGTGAGAAGGAGTGGTTTGTTGTTCTTCATTTATAGCTGGAGGATTCTCATCTGTGTTCCCCTTCCTTGACAAAGCCTGTATAGCTTCTAAGATTTGATCAACCTTATCCTTTAATTGGTTGACATCCATTCTCATCACCTCTTGATTTTGCTCAAGTTCTTCCATGATCTTTGAGTTTGCACGAGTCCGATAAGGATGTCGGGGAAACAGCTTTATTGATTTTTTCTGATTTTTTTTGAATAAATAAAAATTATGAGTATGTATTAAACATGAATGGAATGAAAATGCAATTATTATATTTTTTTTTGGACGTTGGGGAATCATAAGTCTTGCACGAATTATTAATGAAAGAAGAACATGGGAACAAAACAACAAATCCTTCATTGATGAGAAAAAAAGTACATTGCATTTAAATTAAAAAGCTACATCGACTATGGTATTTCAATCATATTTTCCAAAAGGACAACCAATCTTCTCCTCCAATTCTTCTACTAAATGTTTGCAATATTCGACGAACTTGTAGACTTTGATTGGAGTGTTGAGTGGATGCATTACTGCATCAATCTCTCTTAGATGTTTTGGAATTTTTATGATTGCCTGATTAGCTAGCATTGCTAATTTTGAAAAGCAATCTTTCCAATGCTTGCCTTTATCTTCCAACTCTTTATAAATCTCTTGGTTCTTCAATTGCCCAAGTAACACCATGAAACGCTCCTCCCAGTATATGGTTTCATCCTTCAAGTCATCATAGATCTTTTCTTGATAATCAATGTAATTCTTCAACTCACTAGAAGTTTCCATTTCTGTTTTTAGTGCATCTTGGTGTTTTGAGAGTAATTCTTCAATTTCTTCTTTATGTTGCCTCTCATCCCTTACTTGACTCTCGTATTTTGCTACCATTTCTTTTAGTTGTTTCTTTAAATCTTCAAACTCTTTTTTTATCTTCTTCTCAGAGCTTGCTGATTTTGTCCACAACTGCTTCCACATGTAGGCTTCTTCAATAGCTGCATTCTTTTCTTCATTTCGCACATCTAACTCTTCATTTGCACCCCTCAAACAAATTTGTACATCAAGTTTATTTCCTTTTTCAATTTTCAACCTCTTGTTGCTTCTCTCAATAAACTGACTCTTACAAATGTTTTCTGATCTTAAGTTGGCGTTCTCTTGGGAGACTTTTTCTAACCTCGCTTGTAGCTCTTTTTTCTCCTCTTCAGATTTTAACAATGATGCTTTGAGCTCTTCTATCTCCTCATTTGTAACAAAGTCAGGTTCAGACATTTTCTGATCATTTGAAGGTGTACTGTGGAAAGGCAACTTGATTTCTTGGACTCTCTTCTTTATCCATTGTTGATAAGGTTCTTTTGTGCTGCAACTTCTACATCCGAGTATTTTTCCTTTTCTGATGATTAATTCCCAAGCTCGACTTATCCTTCTCAACATTGGTGGGTCTACTATATCCGTGTTATGCAAAATAAAAGCTTCTAATGACTTGTCATCTGGTTTATCCAACATGGGGTAGCCAAGTTGTCTCAGAGCTACCATTGGATTGTAATTAATACATCCCTTTGTTCCCATGAGAGGTACATTTGGAAAATCTCCGCATTGGCATATTACCTCTTCCACCTCTTGTTCTCTATAGTACCATGAAACTGTATCCCCAGTAAGACTAGCTATGCTCTGAGCCCATTCACGATTACTCTTAATCCCAACATGATACCCTTTCTTGAACATGTGAGACACAAACCAAATATACAACAATGGAACACAACACAAAATTGTTCCTCCTTTCTTCTCATGTCGCATGTGCAGAGAATAGTATACATCAGCTAGAATCGCGGGAACTGGGTTTTGTTTATGTTTATTAAAAGCTAAGAAGACGTTTATGGCAGCAAAATCTATAAAGTTATCAAGGTTTGGGAATAAAACAATACCATAGATAATGAGGGCCAAAACATCTATAAAAGTACTCCATTCTTCTTTATCGGCTAAATCTTGGCACTTTTGCTCTAGATAGTTTCTTGAAAACCCATGAATAGCCCCTTTTTTCTCTTTTGTATTTGCCAACTCTCTTATGTCGATCTTCAACACTTCAGCAATTGTTTCCAACTTCGGTGGTTGCCCAGTATATCGATAAGGATTTCCTCTTTATAAGGAGTAACCCAATATTCGTTCAAATTCCTTTAATGTTGGGGCCAACTGAAAATCTTGAAAGGTGAAACATCTTAAGAGAGGATCATAATACTGAGCTAATGCTGTAAGGGCACCTGTTTGCACGTTTACTGCCAAGAGATTTAGGATCTTCCCATATTTGTGAAAGAAACTATCACGTTGTATAGTTTTCATTTGATTGCTGATGTCTCTTAAACTTTTCAAATCGGGTTGCTTGAACTTTAAAAGTAAGGTTTTCCTTTTTTCCGATCCCATTGTCCACTTAAATAACACGTGATTAAGATTTGTATGATTCCCCAAAAATCCTGAAAATTTATGCAAAATGCTATTATGTTTTATTTTTTTTAGAAAAAGAGAAAGAAGAAAAAAAAATATCATGAGGTATGAATGCAACTAATATATATATATATATATAAACTCTTGAATATATGAAATAATTTATTGGTTTTTTACGGATATTCTTACAATGAAAGGGTCTATTGGCTTATGTATTGAAATTCTCACAAGGGAGGCTCTATGGTTCTAAACACGGTTCCTAGAGCCAATAATCCTATTTTGGAATATTGCCAACAACAATAGGTAAACTATTTGGAGTGACAATAACCTCAACAGGATCAAACTCTAGGTGAGATATTCATGCTAACCAAACAGGATGTACATCCAGAAGGCTACCACTACGCAATCTCGAATCTAAACTTAAGTTTTGTTCAAACCCGGGTATAAGGTTCCACTCATAAGTGTGTGTCTTAATAAAAGTGTAGGCGTTGAATAAATACAATTCAATAAATCCATAATACTAACAAAACATATACATATACAAAATAAATAGATAAGTAAAATAAAATAAAAATAATTTACTAGCTTAAAAGAATATTATAATGTTAGCTAACACTTATTAGAAAAATAATAAACACATAAAGAAAATGAAAATAAAATAAAAATAAAAAAAAACAAATATCGAGAAAGTTAAAAAAAATATTATGCACAATTAATTTGTTAGGCTTGACTCTCTAAATGTCCCCAGCGGAGTCGCCAGCTGTCGCGGCCTAAAATTTCGAGTGTTTCTCGAAATTTAATGGAGTCGCCACCAAAATTTATTTTAAAATAGGGAAAATATTGGGAAACCCTTATTTATGTAAAAAATAAAAAATGGTCTTTGAAACCAGATTTTTGAGTTCGGGAGTCGATTATGCGTAGGGAAGGTATTAGCACCCTACGACATCCGTTAAAAAAAAACGGTTACCTATAATTAATTGTGCACAATTATATCAGCTTAAATATACTTATTTTTGTTTATTATTAAATATGAACGTAAATTATTTTTTATAAATGTGATTTTTGAGATAACAGTGTGTTAAAAAAAGAGTAAAAAAAAAAGTTTTTATTATTGTGCTTGACAAGAGTGTGATCTTGCTCCTACGTATCTCCCGGTGCGATGGAGAAATCAAAACTACGTAGTTCTTGGTAGAAAATGTGGATTTGTTGATTGCTTTTAAATAAATTGTATTTTTGTTAAAAAAATTAATTTTGACAAACATAGAAAATAAACTTGCTTGATTTGAAAAAATATCTTAAAATATGAGTTTTAAGACGATCGAGTTGTACAACTCGTGTCACAAAATTCGAAGAGTTAAAAACAAGATGTCACATCTAATTTAATACTCTTAAGAATATTTTATTTTTTCTATTTTTAAATTGACTTTCAAAACAAACAACTAGTTTAATTTGTATATTAACAACTCCAAGATTAAAAAAACAATAATAATGATTAAATAAATATTTTAAAAAAAATAAAGTTTTAGAGTTATTAAAATATATAATTTATTATGTAACTCCGAGATTAAAAGATTTTAATTAACTTTAAGTAATTTTTATGATCAATTTATTTATGATTTTTTAATTTATTAATTTATTTGAGATTATGAGATTTAGAACCATCAAATTGTCACAATTTGTGTTCTAAGAACTCAAAAATTAAAAAGATGTCACATCTAATTAATTTTTAATAATAAAAAAAAATTGTTATAATTTTATTTTTATTTTTATTTTTTAAAATAAAAATGCTGAATATTAAATAATGTTTAAATGATTCTTCAAAATAAAAATAATAATAAACACGAAGACAAAAATAGTAAACATAAAAATGTATAGACTTGCAACTTAATCTATTAAATAAATAAAAAATTATATTAATTATAAATGTAATCCTCTTTTAATATATTTTGTAAATAAGTGAAAAATTGTCATAATATAAAATAAAGGACCTTTATTTACTAGTTAACTGTATTCATAATTTTTTATAATAAATATAATTAATTATATTAAACATAATAAATAATAATTTAATGAAAATAATATTCTATCAAAATTATGATTTAATGAAAATAACATCCTACCAAAATTATGATTTAATGAAAATAACATCCTATCCCTTAATAAAATTTAAAGCGCTATTCATGCCCTAAACAAAGAGGAAACGGAAACCAGGAAACTGAAACCAGTAAACGACAACAACACTCCTCACCCCCAAAATTTCAAACAGCAATCCTCACCCCAAAATTTCAAACGCAAACCAGGAAACGAAAACGGATAAATGAAATACCTTTCCGATGCGGGTGAAGATGGTGTGCGGTCGTCTCTTTGATCGGTGTCGTTAAAATGGGTTTGAATATCCTTTAGCTATGGATATGGGTTTGGTGAATCTGAGTTTACTGAATGGGTTTGAAGGATCTGTTTGCTGGGTTTGGGTTCGATAGATCTGAGTTTGTTATAGGTAAGATCTGTTTCTCTAAGAACAACTTTATCTTCTACCTTTCTCTGATTTTCTGATTTTGTTTTAGAAAAAAACTCCTCCCCCTCCCTCTCAGTTCTGTTTGCCTCAATTTATAGGGGGAAACGGCTAATGTTTTCATTCATTGTACAAATATATGTTCTGGATTTTACATTGTTATTCAACAAAAGTTAATTGGATTTTACATTGTCTTTGTAATGAAAGTTAAGCAAGGTACCATTAAGGGAAACAAATAAGTCTGTTAATTTTACATTGAGTGTACATATTGTTACATTTCTTTATCAAGCTAAAAAATTAATCAAGAAACCGGTTTATAACATGTTTGCGACAGGGATCTTCACAAGATAGAGAAGATAAAGGACTGGTATTTGCAAGTTGTTTTCTGAGCAATTGTTTTTTTAGTGGTGCTGATTTTGAAAGGAAACTTGTTGAAGAAAATCTGGGAAACGTATGAACATGAAGGAAACGTGTGAAAGCAATGGTTGCAGATCAATAAAAAAATATTTTATTTCTTTTTCCTTTTTATACTTAAATCTGAATATAAAATAATGGATTTTTTTTTAAAAAAAAAATTATTGTAAAAATATTTAAATATATTATTATTATTATTATTTATTATTATTATTAAAATAATTTTATATTAATAGGACAAAAGTTAGGTACTACAACTAGGACATGTCGTTTGACCATTATTGTCAGACAAAATTTTGATATAAGAAGTCGATTACGTCAAACCATCAGTTTTGAAACCACAATTAGATTCTAAGGATTTCGTGGATGATCACTTTGAGATAAGAGCAACCACACAAATGAGTTGAACACCACATGTTTTCCCAAAATCTAGAGTGCGTTTAGATAATAAATTGAAAGAATTTTAAAAATGAAAAGATTTTATAAAATATTTAGTCAAAGTTAAATTTATAAAATTTGAAATACCACATAAAAAATCAAGAACTTAAGATTCCCTTTTAACTTTATAATATATGAATCATAAAATGATACCTATAATTTTTTAAATTTATAATTTTGAACTTATATGTTTCAAAATTTGTATTAGTCCCAATAAGTTTTCAAAATTTTACAATTTGGTCCCTACAAATTTTCAAAATTGTCCCTCTTACTCTTCAAAAATTTCATTTTCAATCCAATTACATTATTTTCATTTTCATCCGAAAACTTTTAAACTTTATAAAATGAGTCAATTTTAAATAAACTCCTTTATCCAAACAACAAAAATAATAAATAAAAATAATAAAATTGATGTATTTGAATTGCTTATAATTTTCAATCACTTCAGTCAAACACACTTGACATTAGATGTATGGATTATCTCACTTATATAATACTCAATATCAACTTTTTCACCTAATGTATGACTATTACTTACACTTGATACACAAACAGTAAGTGACTCTATGTGATCGAAATTAGAAATTGATTAATCCCACCGGTGAATATAACAACCTCAAACTCAAAGGACCTTGTTCCATAAGAATCATTTTAGATATCTCTATTGATCTTATCTCTATTTTACACGAGACTTTTATTATTATAATAAATTCATTCACGTCCAGTACTATTGAACCCGGTGGATAGATATAGTTAGTGGATCATCCAATAGATAGATTTTGATATTATTTTAAAATTTAAGTTGAGTCTAAATCATTCGTATGTCTTATAAAATAAATAATGTTTTTC
The DNA here is from genome assembly GCA_037974775.1 of Cicer pinnatifidum. Classification (NCBI taxonomy): domain Eukaryota; kingdom Viridiplantae; phylum Streptophyta; class Magnoliopsida; order Fabales; family Fabaceae; genus Cicer; species Cicer pinnatifidum. The sequence continues at coordinate 46,531,132 of JBBPBR010000007.1, forward strand.
TTTATAAAATCTTATCACACCTTATTTCTATTCTATATAGGACTAATTAAATTTTTTGTTATCATCGACTAGACAACTAAAGACACTAATATCTCATGTCATGCATGTATAATCCAATCACACATATATATTGTAAAGAAACTTTCATCATCTCATCCAAAATTCAAATTATGTGATGTTGTATTTTTAGGACTTCAACTCATCAACTCAAGCTCTCTAAATGCTGTATGTTTCTAATTCCTCAAAACAAAACCACTCAATTACTATAAAACAAGTGGTTCTAAAGAAGCCAACATGCATCATTTGTCAACTTAAATTTTTTTTTATTGCAATACCACTCTCAATTGCAAGGTTGTAACTTGTAAATTATCCCTACTCCAGTATCTTCTACAATACTATTAGCGCACACATACATATAAAAAAAATTAAAAACCTATTTTTCAATATTTTATTGCACTTACTTAAATTACAGAATATTCCATTTAATTAATACACCAATTGGGTTAAGGAGCATTTATTTGGTATACAATCTTAGGATATTGGAAACAATACTCTGTCTCACGATGTTCATTTGAAAAAGATATTGTAAAACTATGGTTGCTAGCTAGCTGTAACCGTACCGAATCTAGTATATCTTCAAACCAACTATATCCCAAATCCTAATAATTAACAACTACACCCCCACCTGCTCATAGATATATAAATATATAAACTATAAGGTGGACAAATAGAAATAGCGATTTTGGAAGGGGCAATTCAACAGCCATCTAAATTTGGTAGCAGCCGAATTTTATTAAAATAATTATTAGTCCTTATGTTAGAAAAGTATACTATATATTTAATGTGAAATGTTTAAACATATTTGTCCTTGTTGATTCGATAACAAAATTGAGTTTTTGTTTTGTTGAGTTGTTTATATTTATGAATTTGTTTAGTTTTGCATTTTTCGAAGATCCACGTTGTCATGGGATGAGTGTCGTATCAAGGACCATGTATCACCAGGTACAAACTTTCTAACTTCATTGGTGACTAGTAACTTCAAATATTAATGAAGAATATATCATCAATAATTGACTAGTGACTATAGTCATAGCCTCGAGAGACACAAGAATGAGACAAAAGAATGAGACAAAAGACAATAAATATATATATAATTTATTATGTAATGTAACATATATTAATATCATGTCATACTCTCAAGAATTGTTTTAATGTAAGAGAGAAAGTTTTTGTAAAGTTTAATCATTTTAAAATAGTATATATTTGTTAAATTTTGATTTCATCTTGTTTGCGGTGTTGATATATGAGTATGGTGGTCTTTTCTAAATATTTTTAGCTTTATTTCTTTATATTTTTTGGGGCTTGACTACTTTTTTTTATATAAAAAAACTGAAACTTCAACGTAAATAAAAGAGGAAGAAATAGAGAGATCTTATCTGAGAATAAAGCTTTATAAATCGAAAAGTAGGATATGCGTTCGATTTTTGTGTTCTT
>JBBPBR010000007.1:46556321-46579442 GCA_037974775.1 Cicer pinnatifidum
AAAATATTGATTTTGTTTTATGAAATATTTTTTTTTGACAATTTAATTATAATAACTTTTTATTTTCAACATAAAATTTATTTATTTTCTTAACAAAATAATGTTCAAGAAAAGCATACATATACACAAATATAGTTAAAATAAAACATGAAATATTTATTTATTTTAAAAAAATAATTATAATACATTGGATGAATTAATTAAAATAAGTTTTAATACAGTTATAATAAAAGATCAAATATTTTTAATGATTCAAGACTGACCATATAAAAGATATTTATATTTTTATATATATAAATTAAGTTCTTTTAAAAAAAATATCTTATACTTTTATAGCTTGACTTAATCATAATCTTTTATCTTGTTATATAAACAAATTTTGTAATATTTTATTTTTATATAATAACAATTTACTAAGCATTTCTTGTTTCCAAATTAATAAAAAAAAAAAAAAAATAGTTTCCCAATAAAAACAACGATTTGTCTCAAATAGCAGTGACAGTTAATCGAAAGCGTTAAGGTACAAATGCAATCTGAAACACAACGCTTCAGTTGCGACGGATTTGAACGAATGAATGATCAATGTCCTCTCAAGAACAAGCACTCGTCTCCCTTATTTCTCAACTTGCCCTATCCTTCGACGGCGCCGTTTTAGGTTTAACCGTAGCCTGCATCGCCGTTCGATCCATTCGCAGATTCTTCATCACCTCCGCCGCTATACGTAAGATCAACCGCGCTCCTTCCCTCTCCGTCTCCGACCTCCGCTCGATCCTCAATGAGAACGATTCAGATGGCGATGGAAACTCTGATTATGGCAAAGTCGTAATTGTCCGTGGTACTGTTGACGCTAAGTCCTCCGTCGATGGCAGTTGGAAAACGTTGTGGCCTGGTGTCTTGGTTTCTCGTGACTCCGGTGATAAAGGCGTCATCATTCAGAGAACTCAAACGGTAATCGTTTTTTTTTGGTCTTGGATTATATGAAGATTAATGCGTGATTAAACACGTAAAACTCTATTGTTTGGTTTGATATTCGCCACTTTTAGGGTTTGATTCGAATTATTGGGATAGATGTTGAATGATTATTCTAGTCCTTGGAAATGGGAACATATTTTGTTAAGATTAATTTGTTCTTAGGTTTTAGCGCGGGAAATGAAAAAAAGTGTGATTTTGGGATAAAAATTACTTCACACTTTATTCAAAACTAAAATATGAGGTGGTGGAAAGTACAACGAAAACCATTTTAAGTGTATGTTTGGCATCACGATGACCTTAACAGAATTACTTTGAGTCATAGTGATTTTGTAAAAGCTGCATGTCGGCTTTGCGTGGGGAGTGGAAAAATCATAGTGAGCCACCTTGAATTTTGCCGATCCCACCGTGAAATCAAACATCCATGTAACTAGTGGAATTTTCAAAATCATGGTGGCTCACTGTGATTGTGACAAACCCACCATAATACAAATCATGCACTGAAACTCTGAGATGCAGCTTTATTTGAAAATAGCTTATAATATGTCTACAAGCTCTTTTTGGCTAAGATAGCTCAATGTGCGCTCTTATTTTTCATGGACTATGATGGTCTTAAAGAAAATTGGTAGGTAATCAGCATTTTAAGAAATTTGAAAAATGTATTTTTGATGATACTTGGCCATCCACTTGGCATTAGAATAAATAGTTTTCTTGTCTTAGGGAAGTAACATTTTTTTTCATTGTTTAAGAGATTATAAATTTGATTCCAACTTAAATTTCATGCAATTTAATTGTGAACTAGAAGACTTATTTTTAATTTTATTGTCATGTAGTGTATATATAGTGAATGGAGGGGCATATTTGGATGGACTTCTGATATTCGAGCCTTATTTACAAGATCTTGGAGACGACGAGAGTCCACATCATTAAGAAAGGTAATGCATAACTTTGTTACATATTTTGGTTCATATTGTATACAACTCTGAAGAATATAGTATACAAATACAATATATATTTACGATGTGCTAAGAAAATTAAAAATTGTAAATCCTGTTTATACTAATAGTAGACAGTCTTCACCATAATCAAATAAGGAAACAAATCATGAAATATAGGAACTACTCTCAAAGGATCATCTAAGTCCTAAAATGCTCTAAAGCATTCTAAGATACAATAATAGGGACAACAGTAGTACAGTAATGAAGTTATTAAATATTTTCTAGATATTCTAATGATATTTTTATTTTAGGTCCCTTTTGTTCTCATTGATGTTGGACGGCGGTCAAGTGCCGAGTATGTTGTTGTCAGCATGGATGGCTCAAGGCATCCTTTACCTCTGACAACAGTATATCATAAAATGCAACCCATAAATCCTCCTGTATATACTTTCTTGCAAGCACTTTTTGGGAATGAGTATCCAGTAAGTTAATATACCATTGACTTTTTTCTGTTGCAATGATAGCATAAAGTTTGGTTCTGTTCACGCTCAACACTTGTGCTAGTTTAATCCACATCTATTTTGGTGTTTTGCCTCTCTGGTATATCAGATTTATTGAAATGTTAACATATGATGTTTTTTTTTTCTGCAGGTTGGACTACTGGATGAAGAGAAAATTCTTCCCTTGGGAAAGGATATCAGTGCTGTAGGCCTCTGCAGTTTAAGAAACGGAATTGCTGAAATCAAGCCATGCAATGATCTGCCATATTTTCTGTAAGTTTCTTTTCCTTGAAATAAACTGTTAAAACGTTGATCATGGGAAACCATGCACCATTTCGTATTTGGCATATGTTGGGTAATAATAGTTGGGCTTGTTTCATTTTACGGTAGCTTAATGCTGTTCCTTTTATGTACTGATGGTGGTCCAGTTGGATAGATATTATGGGAAATGTCAGTTTACTGGTAGATTTTGATGAACAGATATTATAGAATATTGGTACGATATTCGATACTCCAATAAGTTTTTCCTTGAAAGTATAAGATACTGTATATTTAGGACACCAAAAAATCACAAAATATAACAAGTAATAAGTATACTTTTGAAGTTCAGTGATGATGACCAAAAATAGTGATGGAAGTTGAATACTGGTGAAGAAATTGTGATGTGATGATATAAATTGCATATGCATATTTTGTAATTAATATGTATGTAGCAAAACGGAGATTGTTAGCTGAATGGGTAAAGTAGTGATATAAATTTGTATATGACAAAATAAAAAATGTATTTGTTACGGTTAACGAGTGAGGGTTTCAACATTTAACATAAAGTATGTATCTGAGATGTGAAGAGCTATGAAACAGACTTCGACATGGACACTTGACACGACACCGAGACGTTGACACTGCTACTTTCAAAGATACAGGACACCGATACATATATAATTATTTATTTATTATAAATAAATAAAATTTGCACATTATCTATAAAAGATCTAAATTTAGCAATTTATGCACTACAATAAAAGTTTTAAACAAAATGTTATAGTTTTTCACCACCATTCATCTATCTACTATACTGAAAAGCTAAAAATAGTAATCAAGTTTAATGTCTTCAACCCTTTACGATCATCCTCTACTTCGACACATCTTTAATCTCCGTACAAGTGTCTTGAGACGTGTCCAAGGAGTGTCGAAACAAAGAAGAAAAAAGATTTTTTTGGGACACTTGTATGAGTAGTCCAACACGTTTTGCACAAGTGTTGTACGGGTGTCAGACACCGACACGTTTCGGACACGCCTAATCTCATAGGTGTCCGTACTTCATAGGTGAAGAGTAAGAGTCAGACATGTCGACTGTGTGTTGGGGTGTGTAATAGAGTGTATCGCCATCAAAAGAGTATCAAAATTTCTCTTTTTAACAAAATGGTCTCTGATACTTCATCGATACATATTGACGGTATATATTGGAGTTATCAGGGCATATTGAGTATGATACAGGAGGAAAATGAAGTATCTGTGCACCAGAGCTGGTAGAATTACAACCATTTTGTTCTGTTTTGTTTTTCAATTTTTAATTTGTTTTTTTTTTTTATATTGGTGAGCATGAGAGGAGAGTTGGCATCTTTTTTTTTCTCCCAGTTGCATGTTTGAGTGCATATAACTCAAATTATCAGCAAATGTGTTAGAATATTATAGATTCCTAACAAAATGATTCATGTTTTTTGTAGGTCTGACTTGAGTAAAGATCAGATGATTTTAGATCTTTCATTCAGATTGAAAATACTGTTTTGGAGTGGCATTGTTCTTGGTTCAATGTCAGTTGGGATCCTCAGCTATGCAGTTGTGAGGTATGTTGGCTTTCTTGACCAATCCATTCAACCTTTTTGTTTATGTCATATTTTGAATTTCGTTAATCATGACTGACTTTAGAATATCCTATGACTTCTGTTAGATAATATTTGTCATGATGGACCAATAGAGAAGCTGTATAATTTGGTTGGCACACAATGATGGCTTTAATATTGATAATAATCAGAATGGCAAAATGATAATATTTTTAGTGGTTAAAATTGATTTTAAGTCAAGTTTTCATTTTCTCAGGAACTGGAATAGATGGAAGCAATGGAAGCAACGAAGGCAGCTCCAGCAACAAAGGCAAACAATCATTCAGGTTAATTCTCAGCAAGATGATGAGATTGAAGATGTTCCAGATGGACAATTATGTGTTATATGCCTGATGAGGAGAAGGCGTTCTGTGTTTATTCCCTGTGGGCATCTTGTATGTTGCCAAGGGTGTGCCGTGTCAGTTGAAAGTGAAGTGTCACCCAAGTGTCCAGTTTGTCGTCAGGAGGTTCACGATTCAGTTCGAATTTTCGAATCTTGAGTAGACAGAGGCTGGTTGTTCTTATTACTGTGGCAGGAGGCTTCCATGCCTTATGATGAGAATTGATTATATTTTATTTAGATAGAACTGTTATTGTAGGGAAAACCGGCCTTGTCAAGTTTAAGTCATAGCCGGCTGGCTTCTCACTGTACCAGAGTTTTCAAGAGGAGTTAAGCTCCTCTAAAATGCATAGTATACTTTAGGGAGAAAAGGCTGATATTATATCGCCATTGTTTGTAGCAAAATCAATGGAATACATTTTGTGAACTCATGATTTGTTATGAACAAGTATTTAGTTTTTTTTGATAACACGAAGTTTTAATAGTCAGTTCTCATTAATCGTTGAGGTTTCATTTTCTTTTTAGAGGGAGAAGCTCATCTTAAAGTTGAATCCTTATTGGGTAATTGTGTAAGATTTCCATTTTTCCCAGTTGCACGGTACAAATTTGTGGAGTGAACCCTGAAATGTTCTGGTGCATGTGATGTTTTCTTCTATTCCACAAATATTTCTTGTTACTTGTATTATTACTTGCAGCTTAAAGATATGTGTAAGCATACGAGTGAGCTTGTAAATACCACTTGCAATATAAACATATTTTACGCGGTGCCGGTGAATATAACTGAGTGACACTATTATTGTGACAGTCCTAAATACTTGTTAAGAAAACATGTTTTTTGTTGTAAATGCTTCAGCCTGAAAAGAAAATTCGGGGTTTAATTAAAAGCAGGTACAGAGTTATCAATTGACAGATAGATGTGTTAACAAATGTAGTAGTATCCGAACCTTTTGGTTTTGAATGCGATATTTGTTAGCTTATGATGTAACTTGCAGCAGAAGAGCGACAGGTGCCAAACTATGAACCAATCTTTTGAATAGCTATTAATCATTACAAACAGAAATCAAATGAAATAATTTGCAGCTCTCTTTATCATACAAACATTTTTGTAGTTGAAAATTTGGCATAAGGAAGCAGTACACTGGTCAAATTCTGCAGATGAAGAATTTAGAAACTGTTAATATCAGTTCTACCTTTTTACTTTTGAACTTGTTGGCTGTTAACCAGCAATCAGCAACCTCTCATTATAGCTTTTTAAACTTGTATTGAGTACTAAATGGCAAGTCATGTTTCCTCATGGTGTCAATTTGAGCTTGAACTATTCTAGTTGTTTATTCAGTTTCCACAAAGAACAGAAAGAAACAGGTTGCCCCTTCCACCATATTCCCACACTTGTATTCTTCTCTTCTACTTTCATCTCCCAATTACTATCATACTTCCTTAACAAAGCTCGACCTCCGTCAATTGCATCCTCGCCAAATATTTCCCCTGCAAACCCTGCTTCTTTCATTCTCTCACACCATTTTTCTCTGCCTTCATTCATCTCGCGCTGGTTCGTCAATGCTTTTGCAGCCTCACCTTCCATCACTCTCCTTTCATCATTCTCACGACCTTTGAACGCCGAACTGGTTGAATCTAAAAACCTCCATAAGTACTCCACTCTTCGAGAGAATCCAGTGGCAAAATCGCCACAACTACTGCAGCAACACTCCAAGTTGTTCTCACTTAATATCACCCCTTTAGGCTCCATGTCTCTCAACACCTTTAGAAACTCGCTTCTTTCATCAGGAGTGTGATGATTCAAGTGGTGCAGCCTGAACTGAGCACATACAATAAAGGTTTCATCCGGGGAGGTGTCAACAATTTTAGCATTTAATGTCTGCAATGGATGATTGTCAAGCTTGTTTATCTGCAGATTGACATTTATGGACTGTGCATAACCAAGGAGTCTAGTAGAGAAGTTATCACCACATGGACCTATCGAAAACGGGGTCTCCATATTTTGGTCATTTTCAGCGGACGAAGCAGCAGTAACAACAGTGAGGCGAACAAGAGGAGGAGGTCCACCAGGTCGACGACTCAAGGCCTCTAGAAAAGTTGGCCATTGAACACCATGAGAGACTCCAATGTCAAGAATGTGAATGGTCTGCGAATTGTTTGGCTCTTCAGCTAGAACTTGAAGGATGGAAGCATTTGCTATGTTATTTGGAAAAGAAAACCAAGGGCTAACCTCATAGAACTTCAGTAACGACTTTTGAAAGAATCGCGGTTCTGTAGATGCAAAAGTTATAGCCCCTGACGAGGTAGACGATGAAGAGGAAGATAGATGGTGTGTCAGTGCTCGGAGACCATGCGCTGCGAGCCGGTGGTTGGCATCACCAGTAGCTGAGGCCAGCTCATGGAGAACATATAAGAGATGTTGCACACGATTCAGATTTCCACCGGCTATGGCTGCAGCACAAGGATTGAGCAACTGCTCAGCCCACCTACCATCCTTGTTGTTTCCACTGTTACAGTTACTTCCATTGGCCTTAGCTGCACCTTTCTTGTTTCCAACTGGTTTTCTAACCACTGTCCCTTCAAGAGCTGCATCTCCATTATCAGCTTCATTCATCGGACGACTCTTGATTCTCTTGTTCTTTTGGTTTTGTGATTGTTTCTTGAGACTCGATTCATCGGTGGCATTTCGTTTCTTAGGCAAATCAGAAAAGGGTATGTTATTGGAACTATTAGGCTCAAGGGATGTTGTGCTTGTGGTAGTACTAGCAGCAACAATATTGGTGGTGCTGTTTGTGGCATTAGTTGAATCAGTATTAGTATCAGTTTGACACTGGTTGCTAATTTCTTGGTTCTGATCCCACAACTGATACTCTTGGATGTAACCATTGTTATATGGATCATCCAAGAATGATGGAAAGAAAGAGACAGAACCTTCAAGCCAGTCAAGAATGTGATCCGATGTTGGGTTTGGTTCCATGGTCATTGTGATGAAAGAAAGAAAAAAACTTTAAGATATTGAAGAACAAAGATTCAAGTGTTTGAAGGGGTTAGTAGTGTTGGATCATTGACCAAAAACAAGAGGAGGGATATAGATCATAGAACCAAAGACTTTATGTTCATTACTTTCTCCCATGTACTTATAAAATAAAACATGATGTATGAAATTGGATTTCCTGCCCTCAAAATAATAGAGTGCACGCATTCACGCAATGAGTGTCTTTGTGACCGTCTGATCGATATCAAACGATTCAGATCTCAAACATATTTTATTTAAAAAAAAAAACTAAAATTACTGAACTTATGATATGGACCATCCGATATTAGTTGGACGATTATGCAATCACTTACCGTAGGGAACCCAGGTCCATGATGTGTAGAGGTACTTCCTAGTAGTGACAAATGAGGGAATTTTCTAATTGTTTGTGTGCTGTTGGTTTGGAGGATGTGATGTTTTATTAATTGTTTGTCTCTTCTATATGTTGGGTGGTTAACTTGTTCCTTTTGTATTATATTTAGAGATTGATATACTGTTTAAGATTGAATTTGTGTCTTGAAGTATGTGATAGGTTATTTCAAAACTCTAGCCGGCAGACACTATTTGACTAATTGATTAATTCTTGTAAAGTTTATGTTTGGCAAGGTTTATACAACTTTTTGTACTGTATTTTGTTGTTAATGTGTCTTAATTTTTTATTTCATTTGTGAGAATAGAAATATCAGCAAAATACTTTTTTATTAGTTAAAATTTATGGGAGCTGTGTCAAACTTTGTGGAACTTTTTTATTCAGTTGTACTCATATGAATTTCAATGGGTAAAAAGTAACGTATTAAAAATATGTATTAATTTTTTTGCTGACAATTCTATTATTATATAAAAGATAAATGAAACTAATTTAAGTTACAATATTTCCCATTACTTAAATTTATTTTTCTCTTTCGTTGACTTGCTTTAGTGACTTTGGTTTATTCATAAGATCATGCAAAACAAAGTGTTTAGGTATTTATTTTGTTGAAATTCAGCATAACTATGTAAAACATTTTGGAGCATGTCAAGCCAACTCCAAATTAAACTAAATTCTAGGTAATTTGAGTAAATGTGTGGGTTTGAAGTGAACAAAGTACACTTAGAGCATGAGTATTTTTCATAGGCAAATTTGGCTTCAACCACACATTGGTATGGAAGTATTGCCTTTGATACTTTTTCATCTCCTTTTATCATTTGAGATGTTACATTGGGTTTTATAATTGCGTGTTAAAAAGTAATTTTGACAAGTTTCATGCAAATAAATTACATTTTCGTTAGACTTATTATGTTTGAGTAAACTCTTTTTAATCAAACATATTCCAAATTTTAATTCAAACATAACTATGTTGAACATTGATTATTCTGAACTGGCCAAAAATAATAATAATATGAGAAAGGACACATAAACTGAGTTAACATCCGATAAAAATTCAACGTTGTGATTATTTTATAATATTTATATTTATTAGATCTTCAATACAATGATTTTGGTCTTTTAAAAAAACTAATTTTGATATGATTTTAACTATAAAATTTTCTGTTACCAACTTACCATCTAATTTAGGATTGAAATTCGATTAATAAAGTTTAACTATCTGAAAAATTATACACCTTGTGATTATCGTTGTCTCTATTTATAATTTTTTTATATACTCAATTTATATATTATCCACCTTTCTCAATATAGATATTTAAAGTTAAAGAAAAATATTGTTTACATATCCCTGTAAAGACGATTTGGCGTAAAAATCAATAACCTAAGCTGATGCCGTGTTATAAATAATAACACACTAAATTAATCCTAAATCATATAGACAAAGAAACTGATATAAAACCTTAAAACAATGCATTTGTGAAGAAACAAAACAAACACTTGGGAAAAAGATATTCATTAACGTTGATTTGCACACACATGAACCCTTCACGGAACTTACTCGTGTTATTTCCTTTGGCTTATCTTTATCGAAAAAATCGAAGCACATTAAAAAATCTTATATACAAATTATTTTACTCTTAACATTGTTATTTTTAAAGAGACTTTTTCAACCGAGAAATAAGTAAACTATAATGGAAGATTGTTTTTATCAGGTTTCAAATTCAGGTTTTTCTAAATGATTTGTGTTTATAATAAAATTTTTAACTTTTTAAAAAGATTTAAAGAACATAAATATTTAAGTCATACTAAATATCAACAAATGAATGTTAAGTGAGAGGCACCTTTCAGACTTAGGTGAATTCAGCCTTAAATAGTTGGCTCTGAAAATATATAGTCAGTTAGGGGGTGGTTCTGTCAAAGCAGTGCAAAATTAGAGGATGTGGTAATTTATCAATGCAGGTTTTGTGTGCTGAGTTTATTAAGAGGCTTCAAATATTGCAAGACAGAGCAAAGTTGATACGTATGTGAATGTAGTTCCACGAATGTATCTTTGTTTCTTGCATTTGATTAAATTTATCTAATGTTTTTTCTTGTCTTAATTTATCTAGTGTTTTACTCTTTAAATAAATTACGTTTTATATTTTCAGTGAGAAATATGAAAAATATATTTTATTAAAAAAATATTATTAATTTATTTTAGTTGTGGTAATTTTGACTTAATCTACTCTACTTTAAATCCACTACTCTCATTATTCCTTTTTGTCTAACTACTTTCCCTATTTTAAATGGAAACATGACTATTTATTTTATGTGGTGTGAAAAATCTATTCTAATACAAGGTGAAAACCCTCACTTTTTCTTTCTTCTATCTCTAGCACCTCTTAATTTGTATACATCTTCATTTACGTCAATTTTTACAACATAAATAACCATGTTTAGCAATATATGTTGAAGAGTCTTACGAAGGTTCAATGGTTGTTCACACATTCACAGCAGTCACATTCAATCAATATGAAATCATTCAAAAAATACAAATTATAATTTTATAATTCAAATTACTGAGTTTAAATTTAAACCGTCCTATCGTGATCAAAGGATCACCATTGTCTCGAATGTGTGAATGTGAGATCCCCATGCTGTATGGAATAAGTATCCGTTTTTCTATCAGTTGTAACTACTGTTTGCGGAGGCCATGTGTTAATGTTATCAATCTATAAAACTATTAAACTTACGTGGTAATTTTTATTGTTAAGATTCTTATGATGGAGGTCTCACTTATAAAAATGTTTAAATAAGTCCCTAACTACTAACCATCATTAACTTTTACTAATAAATTGTATAATTATAAACTCATGATAGTTTGGATAAAGTTTCAAAACTAATTCTACAATATTATCTTTCAATTGATGATGTTTCACAAATTACTAAGATAATAAAATTTTAAATGTTGATACACCTTATTCCTCTAAAGCGCATCCTGCACTTACCATTTGTGTCAAGCTTCTCCTTGAAAAATGGAAATAAAGTATAAAGAAAATAATGAAAATCAGAAGTAAGAAAACAATGGTTGGTGACAGTAGCAAGACAGAAAGCTCTTCAAAGTAAATTTGCATTGAAATGATCATATACTTCTACTGCCTAGTGCCTACTGCTCTAATCGTATACCTTGTTTGGTTGCATCATTAATACTGACTTAGTTTGCCATTTGGTTATTTAAAATTTAAAGGAAGTGAAAGAAGCCATCAAGCAGCCAAGTCAACCCTGCTCATATTATCCTGTGAAAGAATAGATATTAGCCAAAGTCAATACCTTGTTCACGTGAAACAGATGGTCACCAGTGAAATAGATTGTTTAATTCATGTCAATGGATCATGGAATAGAAAGAAAAGAAAAGAAAAGGTATGAATGCTATGAATTTTCTTCAAATTGATTACACAAATTTAAAAATGCAAAGACTAAACTTAAATAACAGCAGACACATTTTACTTAATAATTGTATATTTGCACAGTTACAGCCAAAGAAATGTTTCGACTAGAGACAGGCTAGTGACTGGCCATTCTGAACTAGAAAAATGTTGTCAGCCAGGCCAATCCTTCCTACAGTAGGATAAAATTGCACATATTCTGATAATGGTAACCCTCCTTTTTCCAACCTATGTGTTCTGCTAAGTTGACCCCTTGAATAGTTCTGTCTAAAATTTCACCAGAAATTCATTTCCAAACTAACTGAAAGCAGCGAAACCGATTACTCATAGGGTGTACAACATGACTACCATTGAGATTCTTTTTTGGGTTTTATTAATAGTGTATTTGAGTGTTTCTCAATGCCTTGATACACTACTTAACAAATATGAAGATAAAGTTAAGTGGATAAAGAGAAAATCGAAGTTACTAGAAGCTCTCGTGAGGATCACGATCAAATTGGGAAGAAACAGGAAGAAGTAGAATCACAAGTTCGTTCTTTTTGAGATATAGAAGATCAACAAGAGAAGTTGTTAGTAAAACAGAAGGCTGTTGCAGTGAGTACTACAAACAAGGCCCAGGGTCGTTTTTGGGTCTTTCTACCACTAACCTTAGATCGATGACCATTAAAGTTGTTCTCCGACATATAGATGATGTCAAAAATAAGCTGACAGATCATTTTAAAAAGAAAGATGAGAAAGCCAAAAACATTCATATGTCTACGGAGAGTTCAAAATCTAAGAATAGAAGTCTTCTGGATCAATATACAACCGAAGAGGAGTACCAACCTGTGGCAAAAAAGCTCCATAACTTTGCAGCAGCCCCCAAAACCAGAAGCAGAAAAGGCCTTCTACAAGCTTTGATGAATTATGAATTAATCGAGAAGAGCATGAATCTTTTTTTTGGAATGGAAGAGAGATCATCTATACATCTCCTGCTTCCGCTGCATGCTTTCCTGATGGACTTGACTCAGCTTCAGTTTGAAACTGAAACAGAAAATGCTGGAGAACAGTCACAAAAGAAATGATTGAAAATGCAGAGATCCACATTAGCAACTACTTATGGTGGTTTCAAACTTTCGGCATATTAAATAAACTCAAGATGGGCATTCCATTTGTTAAGCGTCCATTCAGAAAGGAGATGAAGCTCATTGTCTGAGTTTAATAACCTGCTCAAGTACAACTTAACTTCTATTGATAAAGCTGCAGAAAAGTCAACCTTCCCCTCTATTACAAATGACAGGAAATCATATCAGCCATTAAAAGCATTGACAGCAAGCTGACAAATCTGAATACAAGCTCCGAGCAAGTAGTTGAAATGAGGTCAATGTATGATGCATTGGACAAAATGCATAAGCATCTTCAGAATTTAATAAAACCTTGCACCATTGAACGACAGGAGTCAACCAAAGTAGTTGGTTTGAAAATTGAAGAACGAGATTTGGTCTTGAAACTGACTGCAAGCAGTGATAATGCTTCGAAACTTTGCATTGTGGGGATGAAAGGTGTGGGGAAGACAACTCTGGCAAAGGCAGTTTATCATAACGACGATGTGGTCAAACAGTTCTCTACCCGTGTCTGGGTGACAGTAACTGTAGGAGCAACAAACAATGTGAACATTCTGCTCATGAAAAACGACAGGACTAAAGACCAGACATTGTCTATGACCCAGGTAAGTGATCGCCTGAAAGATATGGAAAAATTTGCAAAGGTAGTGGGAACATGTGGGGGCTTGCCATTAGCAATCTTATCTCTTGGGTGTGTCATGTCAGCAAAAGGCATAACTCAAGACAGCTTATTGTGGGTGTTGGAACAATTTAATCATGGCCGTTACAAAACACATTTGCTGCAAGCTTGGAAAAAGAACAAGGAAGAATTGAGTGAAACTATGAGGGACTATATTTATTACTTTACAAATTTTCCATAAGACTGAAATCCCAGCAAGGAGATTAGTCAATCTATGGGTTGGAGAAAGATTGGGGCGACAGAACAATGGAAAATCACCTGAAGACACTGCAGAATGTTACCTAGAAGAGTTGAGAGACCGCAACATGATTCAAGTAGTGGCACTAAAGTCCAATGGCAAGATTAAGACATGTTGTTTGCCAAGTATGCTCAGAGAAATCATATTGCAAAATAACAACAGAACAAGCCATGGTCAGTATTTGGGTACACATTTGGATCGCCGATTTGCCTATCATTTTGATGATTGTGATCTTGATGCAAACTCCGCACAAGCATTCAGCAAGAAAGGAATTCCCCTGTCTATTCTTTGCTTTGATAAGCGAGAGGGAAGTAAACATGGAGAACATATAGGTAAGATCCTTTCAACTGGCATTGCATGTGAGCAGTTCCTGGAGACCAGAATTCTTGATCTTGAATGCATATTTAGACCACAGTTGCCTAAGACTTTAAGTAAATTCATTATTCAATAATATCAAGTATCTTAGATTTTATAGGGAAAAACCTAAGACTTACTTGGAGAAATTACCCCTATGCATAAGCAAACTTTGGGAGCTGGAAACACTGGATTAAAAGCATACATGTATCAGTTACACCCCTAGCTCAATCTGGGAAGTAAACTTGATGGCAAGCCAAGGGGAAACTTTAACGAAGTGCTTCACACACTATGGGGTGTATTCTTGTATGGGATTTACCCTCTTCTTTGTTACCTTCACAAGTTGAAAGGCCTTCAAAAATTAAAATTAGCTTTCCAGTTGAATAGATCAGAGCAAGACACGCTTGCAGAGAAGATTGTGAAGTTTGAACAACTTCAATCACTGAGACCTAAATCGGTGAACGCAATTGGTGATCCTAAAAAACTTGTATTGAATAATATGTCAAAGCTGGAGAAGCTCTCATCCCTTCGGTTATTTGGAAAATTAGAAGTTAAACTTCGCGCGAGTCACCTTCCGAAAAATCTCACTTATCTCACCTTGTCAGCTTCAAAACTATCAGATGATCCTATGCCAGAGTTGCAGAACCTTCTCAGGCTTAAGTCATTGTGTTTTTATGCCTACTCTTTTATAGGGAAAAAGATGGTTTGTGCCTCAGGGGTCATTCAACAACTTCAAGTGCTAAGATTCCAGAATTTGAGGAACCTAGTGGAATTTGAAGTCCGCTCCTGCGGAAATTTGAGATTTCCCACTGGCTTGAAGCATTTGAAGACTATTCGAACGATAAATTTACATGAAATGCCAAATTCATTCATGAAATACATTTGGTTATATCGTAAGAACACATTATTGGTTAACTTTGAGGTTAGTTAAGTATTTCCATTTTACAAAGGCTCCATGTTAGCTGTTACATTGTTATTTTCCCCTTGATTTCTGTGTTGGCAAATAAATGCATTGTTATTTTTGAACAATGTTAATTTGCATGGCTACTTTGTTGTATACAATTCATGAACTATTTCTGTGTGTTATTGAATAATTGTGTGGTTATTTCGTATTTGTGTTTATTTACAAGACTAATTCATTGAAAACAATTCATTGAAGAGAGGGAAACAGTCTTTTTAAACTTTTAAGTGAAGGTATATTTACCATCGTTTAATTATACGTTTACCACGACAGTCAGCCATTATAATTGATAGGTAAATGTACCCTTGCTCAATTCATAGATAAGCCATTAGAATTGATAGGTAAATGTACCCTTTGCTCAATTAATAGATAATTATATGTTTAAAAAGTAACAAAGAACAAACAAAATTGTGAGGATTGTATCATTTTCTATTGTGAAATTTCATCATGTTTAAATTACTAGAGAAACAAAGAGAAAAATTGATTGCAATGTTTTCGAAGGAAATGCAATAGACATCTTTTTACTTCTAATGAATTTTCATGTTGATCACTTCAGAGTTAAAGTTTATGCAGCATTTCAACTTAGTCTAACTTGATAGACCAAACAACATATCATAGAACTTCAAGGAAATCTTCATTTTCATGTCCATGTAGATATTCAATCAATGTCAATATTCATCTACTAGATAACAGATTATGGGGGTAAGAAAGGTTTACACATTTAATGCAATCCCAAAACAAGCAGATGTGGAATTTGATTTATTTTCTTCCAAAAAAAAAAGTGCACCTTGAGGCTTCTACCTATTTGATTTAAGAAAATATTTTCTATTTTTTACTATTAATTATAGAATTGCCACCTTGTTTGCACCTATTTTTTAAGCTTTCGCTATTTCCTATATGAATCTGTGAAAAATGTGAAAATAAGGTGGAACGCTTTAATTAATAGTGAATACAAAAAATAGTTCAGAGCTTCAGGCCCTTATCCAACCTGTAACTTTTTCAATCAGCAAAAGCTACTACAAATCTAAAAAGAATTTGACATACTGTTATTTGAGTGGATCTCAACTTTTTCTTTACAGCCTGGGCTTTGAACTTTGAGATTCCTTAGACCAATCAGGAGGAATTATTTTGTATTCTTGGACTGGCTCCGACTCCTTGCTTTCATCTTCGCCAAGAATGTCCTTAGAGAACGCATTTGGATTGGCCTTGATGCAGCTCTGCAGAGCAACAAATGGATTTACACAGTCCGAGCCCTACAAAAACGGAGCAATTGCATATTCCAACCTTTTATGAGAATATAGAAATTCAATACTTGAAAATAAAATTTTGAATTTTGCCTATATTGATGAGTGCTAGTTGTCTAATTGCTACTACATGGAATAGATGATGATTTGGTAACATGGACTCGCATGTTGCCGCATAACTCTACTAATCATACTGACGTTGCATAAGTAAAATTCCTGTGCCAATTTGTAGAAGAGCCAAATAATGCAATGAATGGGAGGGGAACAAATTGACCACAATTTCTAAGCTTTAAGATCTGTTACTAAGCCATTTGATTAAAAAAAGACAGGTAGAAGGAATATAAAAAAAAAACAAGAAAATCATTAAAAGTATTGCCAGTTAGAATTGCAAGTTCTATCCAAGGAAGCTGAAAGAATCAGTAGAAAGACCTATAACAGTTATATCATCAAGTTATCTACATAAACCAAGCACAATTGCATAGCTAAATTTGAACAAACAACAAATCACTACTTTCTGCGATCTACAATTAAACCACTAATCACACTTGTAGTATACTGTACCTAGCTCTTTTTTCATGAATCAAAGACTCAAACTCAAATGAAATGAAGAAAACAAATTTCACTGTAAGAATCAAGGAAATAATGAAGTAAAACATTAGACACACCTTTTCTTCTGAAGTACTCTTGAGAAAACATAGGAATGCCTCTGAAAATTGAAACCCACAAGCACCACTTCGAAGGTCAGCAATACAAGGGCATTCAAGAGCTTTCTGAGCCATTTCTTCCACAGACTGAAAATTCCATTAAATTCCAAAAAAATTTCATTGATTCGTTCACTCACTCATTGAAGAGCTTTCTGAGCCATTTCATTTATTGTGATTAAATTGAAGACAAACAAACCTCAGTGTTTTGGTTTCCATAAGCTGCAGCTTCTGAAATAAATGAACAAAAACAAAATGAACGTAAAATTTCAGCTAGGCATTAACACAAACATGTAAAGTGCGTGAGAAATGTAAACAAAAACAACCTGCAATGACGGATTCCAGGGAAGTGGGATTAGAGGAATTAGAATTCGAATCCATTGTCGTAGTCGTCGTCGTGGTTTGTGCTTCGGTGCTTTCAGTTTGACCCATCTTCCTGATTGTTTTTTATTCCTTTTTGATTTTGTGGTGCAATCAAGATTCAAACATGAATACCTAATTGTTGTTCTTAACTTCTTATTACTCTAACCAAAAACCCTTTTCGCCTCCCTACTCAGTATGATCAATGCTTTTTTTATGTCCACTTTGGTCAATGTCACGCCAATCTTAGGAAGTTTTTTAATATCGGTTTTGTTATTTGTAACATAACTTTTCACACCGTATATACACACAATTACTTAATACTGATGATTTTTTATTTTTTAGAATAACAATTTTTTTAAATTAAAAAATTAAAAATATTTTTGTAACACAAAATACATCTATATCTGTAATTAACCACTTAAATATATGTATCTTACTTATCACTTTACAACTTCTTTAACTACTATGACAATATTTTAAAGGGATTAATGAAATATATGTTAGATGAGTGATTAATAATTTATATATTAGTATTTAATGAAGTATTACAAGTGATTAAGGATATATATATATCATAAAATAAATCTCTATTATTAAAGAAAAATGAAATATTTTTTTTCACCATATAAATACGATAAACAATATATTTGGCATTAAATAGATATGTTCAAGCATCATTCTCTTAAATATATTGTTTAGTATGAGAAAAAGATAAAAGAAATAGAAAAGAGAAAAATGTTGATTGATTTTAAATATACTAGAATGCTTCTGAGACTTTCATTTTAAACTACCTCAAATTTAATTTAATTTTTTTAGCTGAAATGAAATGATTAATTTATTAAATTACTAAATTTAATGACCTAGATTAATATCACTAATTATTAATTTAAATAAAAATAAGTATTTTAATTATTAATTAATTTTAAATTGTTCATATTTTTGTTTTATTTTGATTAACTTTTTTGGGTGAATAGTTTTTACTTTTACAGTGGGTGTATAGTTTATTAAAACCATATAGTCTCTCTATAAATCATTATATTCAATTCCATATCTATATTGTGTTTAATAAAATACCCATTGGAAATAAACTTTCTTCGTTCTCTTCCATCCCATATTTGAGACAAGTAGTAAATATGTTGATCCCACAAGAATTTTATAAGAATTTTATCTTTGTTCGTCATTTGGCTCTACAATATCCAATTTGTCCTACAAGCTGGTCTTGTCTCGCAAGCAATGAGATGAGTCTGATTCGATCTAAAAAAATAAGGATAAGGTAGAAAATGGTCGAGTTCGGATTACACTTCAGGTAACCCGTCCGTCCCAAATTAATTTAAAAACAAATAATTATTTTTTATTGTTATTTTAAATTATTATTGATTCACACTCCGCTCTCATTTGTAAAATAATATTATGAGTTACTACTCTTGAATGAATTGACAAGTCGTAACCATATAAGTTTCTTTATGTTTATCTGTTTTTTCTAAAAAAAAGTAGAATTATTATTTAACATCTCGTCATCCGACCTCCTCTTTATTTCTTTTCGTCTTTAATGAACACGCAACTCATTGGGATCAGGTCAAGAGACAAGTTAAGGTTTAAAATTTGATCGAATGAAATATTGAGATCGAGTAAGAGACACACTGAACTCGACCTAACGTTAATACTTAATAAACAATCAATTTCTTTGGTAAGTATATCAAAATCTTTATAGGAGACGAAAAATCTCATGTTCTTTCAATTGTAAGACCATAAAAATGGTTATATCTATTAGAATTGAAAAGTCTTTTAGTCTATATAATTAATCTAAACCATCCACAATAAGGCACTTCTATTTGTCCTTAAACTATTGCTCAATGGACAAATATCATATTATTAGGTTAGATGTGAATTAATTATAATTGAATTTACTATCTATTATAAAATAAATGAACCATCTATTTGGAGTGCTTAAATGGACTTTATATATACATGTCACTAATTTAATAATTTTTTTAAATATTATAATAAATGTGCACACAATTCCTCAAAACCATCATCATACAAAAACTACTAGACAAGTCTCACAAATAACTATATAATTACATTTTGATAATATTCATTTATTTTAATACAATTTGTTGTGTGAGTCTCACAAAAAATAAAGAAAAAAGGTGTTTACATATAGCCACTCTTCTCTAGCTAGGAGTACCGTCAACTTTTTCTCTAAGATGGGATGTCTATTTATTTAGATTGATGCTAAATAGACGAAACATCCACCATTGAGATTCGAATGACGTGCAAGCACTGTGTCACACAGTACTGTGTTTTTAAACTGTAAAAAATTGACTGAGCAATATAAAGAGTTTGATTTTAAATCGATGGCCCATATTTCATACAATGTAAAGTTGTGTGATGCAATAAATGTAGGAAATCTGAATCCATACCATTGTGCATGCCTTTACACCAACCTATCTATTGACATGTCAATTCTTAGTCTACGAGTTTAATAATGTATTAAGTATTATTTAGTGTTCTATGAGTTTAATAGTTATAGTTATGTATTAAGTATTATTTAGTGTACTATATTGAGTTTAATAGTTATAGGTATGTATTATTTAGTCTCTTCCAACTAAGCCACTAGTTTTAGGTCAGAATCTAACTTTGACGTATATGCTAGCGCTATAGATTGTTAGAAAAGTGTTTTAATTTTATATTTAAAAAATATTTTTTATGATAATTTATTTGAAAATAGTATAAACTATTTTTAATTTATTTGTTATAGATTAAAAATTAATTTTGACATTCAATAAAATATTCATTGTCATATTTTT
The DNA here is from genome assembly GCA_037974775.1 of Cicer pinnatifidum. Classification (NCBI taxonomy): domain Eukaryota; kingdom Viridiplantae; phylum Streptophyta; class Magnoliopsida; order Fabales; family Fabaceae; genus Cicer; species Cicer pinnatifidum. Next base: position 46,576,228 of record JBBPBR010000007.1, read on the forward strand.
TTAAGAAAAGATATATATCAAAAATGATTTTTGTTTTTTGAATAACTACTCAAAACATCTTTTCATTTTAAATATTTTTTAAAATTTTATCGTCCAAAAAATTGTAACAAAAATATTAAATACTTAAAACAATATTTTATAAGAAATTATTTAAAACAATTATTCATTTGAAGTTTTTAAAAAAAAATTAAAAAGTTATAAAAAAAATTAAATACTATAAAAATCATTTAATAAAAATCAAATCTGTAACAAATGAGCTCATAATTTTAGAGGAAGAGTTTTGTTGCGCTTATATAGTCTCATGGGAAGAAGAGTTGGTAGGGCAATTGTTGAATGATTTAGAAAGAGTGTAATTTAGAGAGGGAGGGAGCAAGAGACTTGTGTTGAAAAAGATGAAACATATAAGTTGTCTCCGATGAGACCAACACATAGGTTATTTGATCAAGGAACTTCATATGGTTTGGTAACTCGCTTGCATGCGTTTAGGAATAATAAACCATCATAGTAAAATTAGTTAAAATTTTGTTGGGTGCATTGTTGTTACGTTTCACAATAGACACAATAGTTTCATCTTGTAGTGTATGGAGCTGGGGATCATATATTTGTATACTACTAGTCTACAATGCTTGCTACGGGTAAATGTGAGATAATTAATTGTTAATTTTGTCGGTGAGAAATGGTAAATATGTATATCACACAAGAATTATATTTATTCGTCATTTGGTTCTACAATATTTAGTTCGTCCTGTGAACTTGTCTTATCTCGTAAGCAATGATGAATCTGACCGAATCTAAAAAGATAAAGACAAAATAAGAATAGAGTAAAAAAATGATCGAGTTTGAGTTACACTTCAGGTTACCCATCTGTCCCAAATTAATTTAATAGCAAATTATTATTTTTTATTATTATTTTAGATTATTATTGATTCACGCTCTAAAAAAATTAATTACTAATTTAGTAATTTATAATTCGTAAAACAATATTATAAGTTATTACTTTTGAATGAATTCACAAATTATTAACTATATAAATTTCTTTATGTTTAACTGTTTTTTCTAAAAAAAAGTAAAATTATTATTTAGCATCTCGTCACCCAGTCTCCTCTTTATTTTGTTTCGTCTTTAATGAACCTGCAACTCATCAAGATCAGGACAAATTAAAGTTTAAAATTTGATCAGATATTGAGACCGAATAAATGACACACCAAATTTAACCTAACCGATCTTTGTAGGCCTTTTGTTATCCCAAATTGGAGAAATGCACTCTCTCTCCTACTTCTAACACACCTCATTCTTTCACACTTATTTCTAGCATCCCAAACTTGTAACAAGTATTTTTCCATCATTTCCTTAGAAAACAATGCAATCAAAGATTTTTCTTTATTTCTCTAGTAATTTCAACATCACGAAATTTAACAATAAAAAATGACATAATCCTCTCAATTTTGCCTGGAAAAGAAATTTACTTTTAAAAAAGGCGATGAAAAATAAATAAGAACTTTGAATATGATAATAATAATAATAATAATGATATGATATGATCCATAATAACTTGATAATAGCTTGATGAAAAGACTAAACACTGCTATCTTCTGAATTCTGATGCACATTCAAATAACAAAAATGAGAAAAAGGCTGTGACAAGTTGCAACAAAATAAATTAAATTATCATTATAGAGTCAGCATAAAAACACAATGACTTAAGCTTGAGCAGGTTTTGTTTGTTCTGTTGCAAATTTGTAAGATGATTTTTCATCATTTCTATATTATCACCTTCTCCTTCACATATATTGAAGTAAAGTGTTATGATTATTGTTAGACATATAATACTTTCAACCATACCATCCTCTTGCATTTTCAAAAATGAAAATTGACATAAAAGAAAAACACACATTAAGCCTTCTACTTTAACATTTTTATTGTGGACATAACATTTTTATTGCTTACATAACATAATTTGGAACAAACACAGAAGCAGATTCATAATAAGCAATCCTAGCCACTACCACTAAATTGAGCCTTAAGCTTCCTAATTTGTGAAGAATCAAGTAAAGTAGTTTGTGAAATTAAGGAAGTAGATAAATTGTTTGCAAACAATAGATCATCAAGTATATGCAAGTTAGGATTTGAGCTACTATAAGCAACAAAAGCAATAGCATTTCCAGGTCCAGAGTTAACTAGAAAATGCAACAGTCCTTGTGGATAAACCATAACATCACCAGGACTTATAGTTTTAACAAAAACATCTGTTTGTGTTATAAATCCAGTAGTTATTTGACCTTGAACCATCATTACTATTTCAGTTGCATCAGGATGTATATGCATTGGAACAGTTCCATTTACATTCATGTCAAGTCTTGCTGCAGAGATACCAAGTCCATTGATACCTGGGAAGTTATCTACAGATGCAATTGTTAATCCAAAATTAAAATGTGTTTTTGGATTTCCAGGTACAAATTTAGAGAATACAAAGTCATTAACTGTTACAAGTGATGGTGATTTGCATGGATAGCCTGAAGGGTTGTTTGGAAGTGTTAGGTCTGCAACACAGAAATCATTGACAGAAGAAGAAGAAACACAAGTGGTATATGAGAGAAGAGCACAAAAGAAGAGAATAATATAGTGAATTATCTTCATCTTTGAAAATTGGATTTGGGATAAGGGAATGTGAGATTGCATTGCTTTTATATTGTTATATTCCTATGACTATGTGGAACTCAAAGATATATCTATACAGAGAGAGAAGGCCTTAGCTTGTAGTAGCTACAAATTAAACAGATTCTTCTTAGAGTCCTTCTTGCATGAATCATCATAATTAGAAATCTATTTTTATTTTTAGTTATTTAAAAAAATTGTACGACTCAATTTCATCTATAAAAATAATTTTTAGACTCTCTATAATTTTTTTATACCTAAATAAATAAAAAGAGACAATTAAGCTTTAAATTGTCTTTTTTTAATGATTCACCGGATCAAATTATCTATTTTTTATTATTGTTAAGGACTTAATTGTCCTAATTCAAAGAATAATTAAATTGTTTTAGCTTTTATTTTCCTTACAAAAGTAATTTTTATGTTTTTAGAAACCAAATTGGTCTTATAATTTTTCTCAAAAACCAAATTAAGTTTTATAATTTTTTTCAACGACCAAAATATATATTTATTTACCCACTGTTTATTTATTTATATACTAAAGAAAAAAATTTATTAATCAA
>JBBPBR010000007.1:46613265-46625188 GCA_037974775.1 Cicer pinnatifidum
AAAATTTATTTTATTTGATAGATTTTATGGATTTATATTATTTTAAATGACTAAATAAAATTTTGATAATCATTGAAGATAAATAATTATAACATTGTCAATATTATATTTTTAATATACAATTTTTATTTGTTAAATTTTAATTATATTTATAAAATTTAATTTCACATATTTAAAATTAAATCAATCATTATTATTCTGTCAACTAAACCCTCAATAACACATAAAAATAATATTTAATTTCTTTTTATTTCGATTATCATTATATAGAACATTTTCATTACTATAACTCTATTACATTTTTTAAGAATGTACAGAATAAATTAATAATTTAGTTTTATTAAAATAAAAATATTTGTGAGTACTACATAATCCGCTGCTACTTAATGCAATTGATGTGGCACTGCAATGCAATTTTTATTGTAACAATTCGATACAATTGCACAGAATACTATAACTCAATATTGAATACACCTATTATAATATAATCTAAAATTTAAAACTATGATAATAATTCTTGAAATGAAAAGTGTATTCTATATTGAAACATGTATTGTCGTTGAATAATAAAATGATATTAAAATTTAAAAATAAGATAGGCATCATATCAATATATTCGATATTGATGTCTATATCAATATTTGATGAAATAGTTAATATATAATATAATAGCCACTACTATAGCTAAGCAGCTTACACTTGACATAATCTGATGGCACTGTTTTCTAAAAGTGATGTGGATACAGCAAAACCAAAGGTGCATGGACTATTCTAACATGCATTTGAATTTAATTTTTCTTCTTCTTCTTTTATTTTATTTTATTTTATACATTTGTTTATGGATTTCTGTAAAGATGTCAGAGACAAGAACAGCAACAAAGGCAGCTGCAGAGAAAAAAACAGAAGCAACAGAGGTGCAGTCATTATAAGATCAGACTCACTCACTCACCCATCCACCACATAGCAAAAATTAGTGAAGAGGTGGCAGAAATTACTCAGAACACCATCATCAGAACTCTCACACCCATCAATATTATTATTATTATTTTTTTTTATTATTATTATTATTATCCATCCATGCACAGTACTAGAAGAACAAGAATCTACAACCATTGAAAACACAAAAACACCAAACAACATCATAAAAAATCAGTCTTTTTAACAAAATGATGAGTGCAAGTTCAAGAAACAGGTCCCCTTTCACACCAAATCAATGGCAAGAACTTGAGCAACAAGCACTTGTTTTCAAATACATGGTTACTGGAACACCTATTCCATCAGATCTCATTTTCTCCATTAAAAGAAGCCTAGACACTTCAATTTCTTCAAGAATTTTCCCTCATCACCCAAGTAAGTTTTTTTTTTTTTTTTTTTTTTTTTTTTCATACCATGTTATTTTTTCTATTAAAAAAACAAACTTTATGTCATTATTATAATAAAAATGTGAACTTTTTGTTGTGAGTGCAGTTGGGTGGGGATGTTTTGAAATGGGGTTTGGCAGAAAAGTAGACCCAGAGCCAGGAAGGTGCAGAAGAACAGATGGAAAGAAATGGAGATGTTCAAAGGAAGCATATCCAGATTCTAAGTACTGTGAAAGACACATGCACAGAGGTAGAAACCGTTCAAGAAAGCCTGTGGAACCTGTTTCTTCTTCTTCAACAACAACAACAACAACAATAACCTCTCAAAATCAAAATCAAACAAACACACTACTACCATCTTATAATAACAGAAACCTTTCCTTGAACAACAATAATAGTAGTGCTTTAACTTCACCTTCTTGTTCTTTTCCTTTTTCTCCATTGTCTTCATCTTCAAATATTGGTATTGACTCACAACCCTTTTCACAATCTTACCAAAACCCCTACTTTTACTCTCAATCAAACTCTTCTAGACCTCTTGATTCTGATTTTCAAACTCAACAAGATTCCACTACTCATCACCTGTTTTTGGACTCTGGATCTTATTCTCATGATGAAAAGGACTATAGGTATGTGGAAAACCAAGAAATTTACTCTCTTCTCTTCCGATCATGGTCTTAAATTGCAATAGCGGTTACACTGTAAAATACTAAAAAATGTGGTTGATGGATCGAAATAGCAATTCCGATGCAGAGACTTGAAAATCTGTAATTTTATAGTCACAATTGCAGATTGAAATTTCAAATCATTAATCTGATCTTAAATTTTTGAAAAAAATACATATATTTCATCTATATTTATTTATATTTAAAGCCGGACAAAGTATATGTATAAAAAAATACTACTTTTTATATTTTTATTGTTTGTGTTGATTGTTGTGTAAGTGTCTTACTTGATTCTTGTTAAAGGAGGCATGTTCAAGGAATAAGAGAGGGTGTGGATGAGAGAGTTTTCTTTCCAGAAACTTCAGGGTCATCTAGAAGCTATCATGATTCATATCAACAACTATCAGTGAATTCCTTTAAGTCTTATTCAAACTCACAGTTTCAGAACATCAATGATAATAACCAAAGACAGCAAGAACAACAACAACAACACTGTTTTGTTTTAGGTACTGATTTCAAATCAACAAGACCAAGCAACAAGGACAAAGAAAGTGAAACAACTCAGAAACCACTTCATCATTTCTTTGGTGAGTGGACACCAAAGAACACAGATTCTTGGCTTGATCTTGCTTCCAACTCTAGAATCCCATCAGGTTAATATTTATCATTCCTTTGTTTTTATTATAGTATACTTTTTTATTACATTATAATTTTAAATTGCAGTCACAGTTGCAGATATGTCGCACACTTTTACATTATAAGAAAATGCAGACAAATGTGGCCGCTACTATTTAAATTGTGACTGTTATATTGTTGCAGAAACTTTAAAATTTATAATATTGCAGCAACAATTATTATTAAATATCGCAATTTAAAACCATAATTAACATTATTTCATGTTATTTAATATTATTATACTCTATCTATCCTTGGCAGATGAGTGAAGTTATTTTGATTAAGAGCTGGTGAATACTGCCAGGAGAGAGTTATTGTGTTAAAGATCAATGTTTTGTGTGGCTGGGGTGAATTTTCTTTAAAAAAAGGTGTGATTTTATTGTGTTATGTAGGGGACCACATTAGGATTTGATGTCTTTATCTTTTCTTTTTCTTTGATATTATATTATATTGTTTTATTATATGCTTGTTTCTTCCTCTTGAAGAAAAGTTAAAAAAAAAAAAACATGTCTCAGATTTTCACACTTAAGTTGTTTGACTGGAAAGCATATATTAAGTTGTTCTGCAGTCTACTTTTTAATGGGTGGTAGTAGCAATAGCAATCAAAGGACAATTCAAATTATCTCTCTCTCTCTCTCTCTCTCTCTCTCTCTGATGCTTGTGCTTGTTCTGATACCTGTGTTGTGTGATGCTTGTGCTTGTTCTGATACCTGTGTTGTGTTGTGTTGTGTTGCATGGACCCAACTCACACAGAACATGTGCAATTAATATTTTGCATAGTTTTAATAATATTATTATAGGATGCCAAATTGTACTTTGCAGAGTGGTCTACTATCTATTAATATTTAAAAATTATTAAATTTTTAATATTTTTATAATTGTAATGATAATTTGATTAGTGTAGGTTATCGTATATTTCTGAAAAACACCTACAATTGTTGTTAACATTTAAGATGCATTTTAAACATTATTGGTATATGGTGTACCATATGCTGTTGTAGGTTTATTAGAAAGGTACTTTACTTCCCACTCAACAAAATTCTTTATAAGACTGTAACATTATACATCCAATTAATAGACTAGAGTAGTTACAAATTTTTAATCTTTGGATCAACATCTTTATTGTTTCATTTATTCACAACCTAATGGTTTTATATCTTGTATAAAATCTTGCTCAATAATTAATAATACAATCTTTGTGTTTTTCAAAGTGGTTTCTAACAAATGAAAAAGGGACATAATAGCAGAAGGGTAACATGTGCAAATTGTACTATAGTACTATTAAATTAGTTCCTCCCCTGGTGGGGAGATATTTATATTTAAAATTACAATTCTCTCCTGCCCCACCTTTTATATCTGAATTAAATCTTATATCATTTGGTGGTTGGGACTTTCGGATACATTTCAATCATTCAATGTTGTTTTTTTTGTTGGACTATAGTTCATTTTTAAAAAAATTATAAATTAAAAGAATACATTACTCAAATTATTGCATGCCACGTGAGACAAAAACTTCCATAGCTTCCTCACTAACAACTAAGTAACTAATGATGATATTATCTAAAGATAGTTCAATTCACATAAAGGACCTTTTGCAGTCGAATTTCTAACTCCAATTACACTTCCAATAAAAACATTGGTTAATTTGGTGGATCAACATAAAGTATGATTTACCGTAATTTAATATTTAAAAATTATCCTGATTTTTAACGATGATCACTCATATGTTTTAGAAGTGTTCTAGTTTTTTTCATTCTTATGTTGAGACTATTATTTAATTTCATTTGAGTTTTACATGTTCATTTTTTAAAATCATTTTATTATTATTTGTATTGAATAGATACCGATTAAGTTACTTTGTCGGTTCTAAAAATGAGAATAATTATAAATTTCTACTTTCACATATAACTTTTGTTTTTTTTGTTGTTGAAGTTTTTGGACAATTCTCAAATAATAGTGTCCTAAAACGCAGTAGTCCCCCTTACAATTTGTCTAAAAAATCATGACTAATGAATGATTCAACTCCGCAATATCAAAATGGATGAATCCTCTTTCCACTAAAACGTGTTTTTCTTTCTCCAAAATAGCATCAAATGCATACATAAATCTCCTTTATGCTAACTATCTATTTGGTATTCTTTTCTACTTTTTACTATATTAGGGGAGATAGCTATTCCTATGGATGCAAATTGCACCAAAAATATTATGATATCAAAGAACAATCTAATCTAGTGATTGATACCTAATTCCACATATATGATACCTAATTCCACATACAATGATTCCAAATTTATGATGGGCCATTTGTGGATATCCAAGCAACAATTTTGGGCCTGTGACACTTTTTTGAAGGGTACGTGCATATCCAGCCTCCAGGAATTATCGAAAGACCCATCTCGATAATGGAAAATAGGAAGAAAAAAAAAATGTTACCGGAAGTGGTAGTCCAAGGGTATTTTTTATTGTGAGTAAACATTAAGATATGGATGAACAATCACCTATTTTTCTTACCACAATAGTCCAGAGTTGAGAGACCACATCAGTCTCATATTGTAGGCATGAGGGACTATGATAAGAATCAGAGACGAATAATAAATTTTGAATAGTGGGGTCGATATATGTAAAAATTTGAAATATTAAAATATATATAATTTTTTTTAAAGCAAGACAATGTACAATTTTAATAATGTAACAACTTGCTACACTATTAATAACCAAATAAGTTATGAATTTAGTTTGTATATACTACACTATTACCGTAGTTTTTGAATATATACCAAATCAAATCACACAAGTATATCATTTTGTTATGTTATATCACAAACTATCTAAATAATTTTAAACGTGGTAAATTAAGATTTTATCATGTATGGGTTCAGATCAAATAAACTCTTACAATATTCAAATATGATTTATAGCGTATTCTATATGAGATATATAGTTAAAATAAAAATTAACAAATAAAATATGTATTATTGATTAAAATAAAATAATTTTTATCATATAAAATCAAATTTTAAGAATTATTTTTTATGAAAAAAAAAAGGTGTAGAGGGTATATCTGGTGTCAATCTACCCAACTAGATTCACACCACCTACTCTAGCAATCCTAGCACTAAGATTTTATCAACAAAAAAAGGAAAAAAAAATACAAAGTGAAGGTTAGGAGAACAACAACCACAACAAAACACATTAAGAGAATCTATATTTCGGAACATGAATTTTATTCTTAAAAAACTTCTCCAAAATAAAAGTGAGGGATAAATTCCTACAAACAAAACTTTGGATCAAAATATCATAATTGGTCAATAAGTCAGCGCAAGAATTACCCTCCTTAAAAGTATACGAACAATGAAACCTCATTTGAGAGGTAAGATAAATTCAATTTTGCCACCTATTTTGAAGTCTCCAAGGAACAAGCTGAGAGTAATGGAAAACAACAAAAACTAAACTTGAATCGCATTCTAACTTAAGATTATGTCGCAATTTCTCAAAATTTATCTCAATAACTAATATATCGCTCATAAGCTTCGGAAATAGAGCATTGTAGTACCTAGAGACATTACTAATCACCCAAGAGAAACAACACTTCGATCTCTGAAAAGACCACCACAAGTTGAAGGTCAAGAGCTACCTTTAGCAGCTCCATTTGTATTGCAGATTATCATATAGCAAGGAGAGGGATAACAAATTACTTGAATAATTATTTGAGCATTAGGTAAGTGACATGTGAGAGAGAAGTAATGCAACATAGAGAACTCATAAGGGGAAGCGTATATCTGACAAAAGCTAGAGTTTCCAGACAAAGACACGATAAAAACAATCAAAGAAATTGCCCGACGTAGAAGAATGTCCTTGTTGAAAAATCTATCCTGATTCAGAAAAAACTAAATGCGCCAAAAAACATTAACCACATCACACACTTGTTGGCTATAATTTGACCTGCACGCATGCAAAATTGACAAAATACTAGTAGACAATAAGTTAATCGTTAGGGTTCTCCCAAGCCACAACAAAAGACGATAGGCAAATGGGTAATCAAACTAAATATGTTGAGTCGATTCAACATTATGGACACTAAAAGAACAGATAGAAACTATTGTACAACCTTTTTTTGAAAGATTCTCATCAATAGGCATTCTATCAATATAGACTCTCTAGAGAATAAAAGAATGAGATTGTGGAACACATCAATTCCATATAAACTTTGTCCAAGGAGCGAAATACCAGAAGGGCGTTGAAAAGTATATGCATATTTGAAGTTTAAATTACCAGAAGTTGAAGGAGACCATACTAAATTATCATGGACTTCAAATTTAGCAAAACCAACATTATCAACCTCATTGCACACAATAATAAAGTCCAAAATGGTGGGAATGGACCAAGTGCCATTAACAACGAAATCCTTAATCTTGGCTTGAAAAAGAAGACAAACCTTCAAATGAATCCCTAGCAAATCAGAAATTGGTCGAGACAATCAAAAATCATTCCAAAAATTGATATTGTGCCTATCTCAAAGTTTCTAGGAAGCATTCTTTTGAATTAAAGGAAGTTGGGCCTGAATACACGACCAAATGAAAGAAGATATGTGCTACTTAATTTTAGAGTTATTATGAAGAGCTCTAGGACGCATCAAGTTAGACCATCCAATATTCAAATAAATGAAATCCCATAAAAGCTTCAACAGGCCAACACAATTGATTGCCTTTATAGAATGCAAACCAATACCCCCGTTATCAATGGATTGACAAAAAAAAAATTTTCATACTATTGTCACCACTTTTTTGAAGTGATGTTCCCATACCAATTAAAATTTTGAATTTAAGTGTTTAAAGATTTATTAAGATAAACATGTCACGAATACAAACAAAAATTGTATAGAAACATACCATGGATAATAATGCTCACCAACTGCGCCCTCCCATTATAGAGAGAGTTTTATCTTTCTAAGTTGAGATTTTGGTTGTGATAGGATAAACAATTTTCGATGTTTCCATTTGAAATTAGGACACCTAAATAGATAAATGGAAGTTGTCGTGAATGAAAGCTTATAAGAGTAACAAAAGCAGAAAATATACTTGTACATTTGACCTTTGTAAAATTTAGACTTATCATTAATGATCACTTGGTTATAATCATTCTCGTAATTATGAAAAAGATTTATCAGGGAAGTTCAACTGAAGTTGTTGGCATGACAAAAAATCATAACATCATCAGCGCACAAAACATGGTTGGCCCTATTGAATCCTCTAGAACCATACATAAGTGAAATAACATTGTCAATTACAAAGAAGAGAGGTTTGAATTGTAATTTTCCCTTTTTTAAAATTCTTGTTAAATCTCAAAGTACTTAACCCAAGATTGATCTTGGTTATGAAAACAATAAACGAAGAACGTTCTTTGTTAGTAATACATCAATAAAAACTTCATGATGTGATTAGTGCTAAGTGTGTGATAAATAAATGGAGATAAGGGAAAGAGAATTCACACAACAATATATCCTGGTTCACCCAAAGTGAGTTACGTTCAGTCCTCACAACAATGAGATTTTCACTTTGTGCTTCAAAATAAAAAATGTTCTCATTCATACTTTTTCTCTTGATCACACTTTGATCAATTACAATCTTTCCTTTTCAACCCAAAAAGGATTTTTACAATCACTTTTTAGCCTTGAAAGGATTTTTACAATCACATTTCAACCTTGAAAGGATTTTTACAAACACATTCAATCTAACATAAAAGATACCCTTGAGTTACAAATGATGTGTATGATAAAAGTGCTTGAGATCTTGAAACTTATCAACACTTGTTTGAGATAAATAAAGACAAACTCAATAAATAATGATCTAAAGATATAATGAAGAAAGTTGGAGTTTGCTTGAAGAGTTTTTGACTTGTTCTTACTTGAACAAGTGTTGGTAGATTTGTAGATTGAACTCTTGCCTTCATCATCCAATTGATCTTCAATTTATAGATGTTAAAATCTTTCGAATATTCATTTTAAAATGAAAATAGTCGTTGGATACACTTTCCAAGTGTTAGATATAATTTAAAGCAATTAAACATTTGTTTATTTGTTGTCCAAAATGTTCTTGACAGTGAGAGAACGTTCTTGCTTTTGGGTTTGATGGAAAATGTGAATGAGTGAGTGAGTAATCTGTCAAATGTCAGTTTGATACTAATTTCATGTCAAAATTATGAAGAGCTTTCTGCAGAATATTGTAAATACAATGTACTTGTGTCCTTGTTTACAACTCATCAATTTCGAGATCAATCTTGAGGTTGTTTTCCTCATTTGGACATTCAGCTAGAGTTCTCGGCTTCACTAATGATTTGAGCAGTCTTGATACTCTTTAAATTGTGGTTCGGACTATGGAAAATGATTTGTTTTAATTATGTCTTTAAAAGAGAATAACTACATTGTTCTTTTGCAAATGTAGAATGTTATTGGATTAAAGTTGTGAAAACGGAGAACGTTCTTCGTTTCTGTTTTGAGTGATTGTTGGATGTTGACACTTCTGACAATTGTTGCATGCCAAGCTTGTCTGCTTTGTAAGTATGTCATTGATTCTATGACTTTATTATTTTTGTCCAGTTTGTACTTGTTTACTTTAACCATCAACTTTGGGGATTAGTCTTGTGTTTTATTTTTGATGCATTGCTTTGCTTTTTTTTTTTTGTTGATCTTATGAGAAGAATATATCCAAAATGATCTTTAATATATAATTATGTTCCTTTGTAATCAATATTGGTGATTTGTAATATCGATTGATGTATTTTCGTAGCTTAGATCAATCGTAAATTAAAAAAAGACTTTGTTCTTTGTAAACAAAAATGTTCTTGGATTAATGCTATCAAAACTAGAACATTCTTCGTTTTTCAGACTATTGTCCAAAATAATCGTTTTTCATATTGTTGTCCAGAATGATCTTCGTTTTTCAGACTGTATTCCATAATGATTTTCATTTTTCAGAGTTGTCAAGAATGTTCTTCTATTTTTTTTTTAATAACTAGAACATTATTCGTTTCTCATATTTGATTTTGTTTCTTTCAAATGATCTTGCTTCTGATTTATAGCAAATATGATCATTGATTGTTGTATGAATGTATTTGATCATTTTTTCATGAAGATGTTATCTTGAAGATGTAATAATCATTCTCTTGAATGATTGATATATGATACATTTCTTTTGAGATTATTTCATTATTGACTGGATACTTATACACTTTGATGAAGTGAATGACTTTTTGCTTGTTCACTTATGCAATCTATGTTCCTTAAACAAAACTTAATCATTTATTTCATAAGGGTTTGTTGTCATTAAAATATACATCAAAAAAGTTTTTACCTTAACAATAGGTTGTATTTTTCCTTTGTTTACTAGTTGAGATATACTTCTATTAAGAACCTTTTTAGCAATACAAAACCTAAACAAAGAAAAATGATCTCTTTGTCGAACTTTTTTTTTTTACAATTAAAAAATCCTACACCTTTGCTAATCAGAGATATAAACAGGTTGACAAAATTAATAATGGTGAGAATCCAGTCACAAAAATAATCATTAAAGCCAAAAGCGTGCAAAATAATAATAATAAAATTTCAAACAACAATGTCATAAGCCTTTTTGATATCAATATTTAAAACCAATTAACCCTAAAAAGCTTTTATGTCTAAGAGGTTAACAAATTCTAAGGCAATACATATATTGTCAGAGACGAGTCTGCCCTTAATAAAACCTCTTTAGGCTTTCGAAATAAATGATGTTGGCTAGAGCAATAGGTCGATATTGATCAAAGCGCTCTGCCTCAATGATTTTAAGAATGAGCACTACTATATAAGAATTTAGATTAGGCATCCACCAAATTGTTTAAAAATTTTGAAGGACAAATGCAAAGACATTCGAACCTATAAGTTTGAAATAAATGACCCCTAAAACCATAAGGACCAGGAGCACTATTGCCATTCATATCAAACACAAATTTTGTTACTTCATTCAAAGAAGGCAAAGTCGTCATCAAATAATTATCCTCATGTATCACAATGGAAGAAATAACATAGACAACCAAATTATTCAATTGATAATTATTAGTAGCAAACAAACTCCGACAGAAAATAAGAACGTGATTCTCAATATTAACATGAACAATCAAGATATGATCATCCTGCTTCAAAACAGATATTTGTATCATAACTCCATGATGGCGAACAACTTTATGAAAAAATTCAGTGTTCCTATCACTAAAAAATAAAAAATTAATCTAGATCTTTTTTGTGCCAAAAATTCTCTTAGTGAAGAGGAGGTTGAAGTAAAATTTGAACGTATTTCTCCTGCCCCAAATGAGAATATGAGTAAGATGAAAAATATTAGTCCAATTGTTATATTCATCACAGGAGATTCGAGTAGGAGGAGGACAATCGCGATGCTCTTGAGCCCTTAAGATGGAAATAAAATCACCAAGAAGACCCCAAGGACAATTGTGAATTTGCTGTGAATTCCTAAATCCGACTAAAGCTCACAGCGCAACCTGTAATTGGTATAAGCATATACATCATAAGAACAAAAAATAAAACAAAACATGATTATTATGAATGAAGGAAAAACTAACAAGTTGAGATTGATTCCAAATGATGCTTGGATTGAAGTCGGCTTGAAAAAGGCACCATAAATTAGAGGAAAGGCTCCTTCTATCATTTTCAGCAAAAAAAAAATTAATGTGGATAAGATTAAGATAAAACGTTACAATTTGATTTGAAGAAATCTATGAGCTCTACAATTTCAAAATAAGAACTTCAACATTAATTATTAGAGTCTAACACTCCTTGTTTGATTTGATAAATATAAAATATTTGAAAAATATATTGCATAAATTGATGGGATTTCTATTTTATAGCGTTCAAAAATATATTTATATCTGATAATCTTATTTTGAATATATTAAAAAAATTAAAAAAAAATTAATAATATTTATTAATAAATAACTACTCTACTTTTCACATAAGTATTAACAATTACAAATTTTGTACTTAGATGGAATTATGTTATTTTTTAAAAATTATTGAAAATAAGTTGGGGGTTAGATATACACACTTGGTTTTTTATATGGGACGAAAGACATACGTATTGGTTACTCTAATCTAATTAAATTGAATATTATTAAATCTGGTACTACACATAAAATTAAATTACACTCAAAGTAATAATAATATAACATAGACAAAGC
>JBBPBR010000007.1:46648426-46659742 GCA_037974775.1 Cicer pinnatifidum
TTAAAATATAAATATTTGGCACTTTCATCTCGTAAATTATTTTCATATAATTTTAATATCTTAAATTATAAATGTTGATATATTAATCGTCTAAGTTATAAATATTTAAAATATCAAAGTATTTAATTTTTGTAATTTAAATAAAAATATTTATTATTTATAATTTATATGACTAAAATAAAACTAAAATTATTCAAAACATTAAATTACCTAATATTTATAATTTAATGCACTAAAACAAACAAAATTTAAAGAAGTTTAACTCAAAACGTAAATTCAGACAACAAAAGTGTAATTTAGCTTTATTTTATTTTCTTAAAACCATAGGCAATGGTTTTTTTTTTTTTTTTGTCTTGTAGTAAAATGACAACATGCATTAGAACAAAAAAAATTGAGAATAGGCACGCAATTTAAGGCACCTCCCCGTTCATCCATTCCCTTTCTCTCAACTCTCAAGTCAAAAGGGACATTTTCCTACGACAAGGCCAAGATCTTTTGGGTGAGTGCGCACCATACCCACCCGTGTATTATAGCAGGCTATTTTCTATACGTAAAATTAGTTATAAATTAGATATTTTAATTAGATGTTATTTATAAATTAATTATTTTAGTTAGAGATTAGTTTATTTAATCTGAGTAAATAAATCTTATTATATGTAATTATTCTTTTTATTTGATTAATATAAAAATTATCTCTATTTTCTCTTCTTCCATAGTTCAATATGTTGATTTTGTATATTATATTATGGTATTAGATAACTTTTCTAAAAAATTTCTTAAGAAAATTTTCATAGAGATGTAAAATTAGTTACAAGTTGGATACTTTAGTTAGGAGTTAGTTATCATAGTTAAAAATTCGTTGTTCTAATTTGAATATATAAGTTTCATTTATACCTATTAATATGTATTGTAATTATCTTTCTTATTTGATCAATACAAAAGTTATCTTTATTTTTCTCTGTTGTATGACTTGATATGTTGATTTTGCATATTCTGCTACCTACTATTGCACCATACAATACTTATTGTAAGAGTCAGATTATTATCTAATGAATTGACTCAATTAAAATTTAAGGACCAATTAGGGTTGAATATATAATGTCCTAACTTGTGTTAGGTTATGTGATTTCCTGTAATTTATAGAGGGTGGATAGATTATTTGATACGTAAATAGAAAATTAAAATTTTAAATTGTTTGTAAATTCTTATCAAAACGTTATTTAAGTCAATCAAACACAAATCAGTATATTGATTTCAAAAATACAAAGAATTTATTAATTGAACCTTCAATTAATTAAGTCATTATTTACTTGTTAGCAAATCAATCACACACAATTGGCATACGTTTTGGATAGAACTATCACAAACTAATTTTACAATAATTAAGTCACTAAGAACAAAGTAATGCAATTTCAATTAACAACTTAATCAAAAAATTTGCACAATTTCAAAGTTATAATTTTTACCTTAGAATTAAAAATGATTTGGTAAAAATAAAAAAAATCTCAAATCAAGATTTAACACAAAAACAACATAAAATCTATTGATATGTATAGAAAGAAATTTTAATTTTTTTTCTCCTTTGTAAATCAAATTTTTATGTTAAAAAATCCAAGAATCAAATATGCAGAAAATTCATCAAGAATGGAAAATTTATCATAAAGTTGCATTAACAACAATTACAAAAATTAAAGAGATTAAGAGATTGAGAAATGAAACCAGATCTATATACTAGTTCTGCCACCTGGCCTACTCCAGCCCCCTTACAATGTGTGAGAGAGTTTCTTCCTTTTTCATATATTCAAATGTATGTTTGATTACAATATGAAATTCCTTGAGTCTCTAAAGCACTTTGAATCAAATGCCTTTTTTGTTGAATCTTAAAAATCTTCCAAATTTTGAAAGCCTTCAAAATTTAATCTTAATCTTCGACTTGAAACAACTAACACTTCAATTGAAGCATCCAATCCTTGAACCTTCCATCTAGATAAAAATTTCCTCATTCCCAACTTGAAGATCATGAAACTTAAAAACCCATAATTCCCAATCTAGGTGAAAAGAAATCAATTATTTTTTTTTCAACAATTTACAATTGAAACACTTTCAATTTTCATTATATTGAACACTCACATACAAAGAATCCAACTAGCTTTCTCACTGTCAATGACTCACATCAAAGAATATAAGATATTTCAAAGGAATTTTGTGATCAATGAATTTCGAAGATAAAAAGTGGTGTTTCTTGCTCATGAATGAATGATGAAGGCTTTCATATGTAGTGAAATGTGAAAACAAATCTGATGCACTGAAATTCTAAAACATGCACGTTTACTCAAATCAAATTAGTATGTTGATTCAAATCAACATAATTTCAATTCAAAAAAATTTCGATAAGGTGATTCAAATCGACCTAATTCTAATTTCAAGTTATTCGAGTCAATATAAGCTGATTTGAATCACATAGTTAAAATATGTGAATATCACGATTTTAATGGATGTTTGTCCACTAGGCTGAAGTGGAATGACTTGACTATCAACTATCTCACAATCAAATGACAATGGAATCTACTTACGTAGAATCGGTTGATAGTTATCAGTTGTCGATTAAATGCGGCTACCAAGTCTAAATGGACTTGGAGATTGTTATAGGCTTTACCATAAGTATTTACATATTTGTTGCATTGCAATAATGGATTTAGATGTTGTTATTAAGTCTTATTAGGGTCATATTAACCATTTTCCTACCTATGTGACATGATAAAGGGTGTGTTAAAGAGAGATAAAAAAAAAAAAAAAGATAAATCGGACTCCAAGTTTAATTTAAATGAAAAAATTGGTCAAACATTCCTTAAAAAAAATAGGAATATGAAGAGCACGAGTAGATGACAACCAATCATTCAGCCATATAATTACAATTATGTCATCAACTAAATTGTATGAGCAAAATATTCGCTCGCTAAGTCAAGAACTTGCATGAAGACTTATTTCTTTAATAATAGGTTATGAATGACGTGGTTGACTAATATGAAAGTAAACAACTCAGTCTACACCGTAATTACCTATATTAGTTGTGTTAGCCATGATTACATGATGTAATATAGTAGTGGGGCAAAGAACATTGTTTGGTAGTGGGGCAAAAAATGTTAATGTACGTTGCTTAGTTATAGTAAGTCTATAGACACTCATTGTAAAGCTTATATTCTACACATACAATCAATCAAACAAGTTTTTACATATATTTTTCACTTTCCTTCATTTTCCATGCAACCTTAGATAACAGTTCATCATTCAACATTATTTTGAGTAGTCTAGAAACTCCCAACTTAGAAATAGAGTTTATTTTATTGCGTAATCGTTTGATCAAAAAGGGAGATCATTGTCTTAAGTGTCAATTAATCTAAATATCATTGTATCAGTTGAGCAAATGACGAGTCAATCAAGCAATGACTAATCAGTTGATCACACAGATAGTCGGATAAACATCAAATTTTGAACGATGACTACAATATTCGACTAACTTTTAACATTAATTAATTTTATAAAATCAATTAATCCAAAGTCAATTGGTAGCTGCAAAGACATTCATACCCAATGTTTTCCACTACTCCACACTTTCGGTGTGTGAGTTTAACTACTAGACTACTTAACTAAAAAAAAAAAATTTTGTCACTACAAAACTAAACACACACAATATATATATATATATATATATATAGACTATTCTTTTGTGACATAACTAGCACTTTAATGTCCATTTCCTTCTCTACAATTTATAAATCTAATTAAATATTATTGTTTTGAGATGATATTTACAAATAAAACTGTGTAAAATAAAATTATAAATACAACTATTATATTTAATTTGATATCTAAGTCATTGCATTTATTCTACTAAAATATAAGGTTTGTTTAATAAGAGTGTTAACTCACAAATCAAAATGAAAAATGAGACTTATAAATGATTAATTATAAAGGAAAATAAATTATTTATATTATATAATTTCTAATGCTTACTAAATTTTTGAAAATAAATCTCAAGACGTGTGCATAACTGCATAACGCGCGGGTTGAAATCTAGTTAAGTATTAATTTACTATAACATTAACTACATTCATCCATGTTTAATCGATATAATCACGTTTCAATATCTAATAGATATACTACATGTTACTTTATGCATGTTTGATTTCAAGGTGAGATTGACAAAATCATATTAAGTCACTGCAATTTTACAAAAACTACATAATATAACTTTTGCAAAATCATCCAATCCCATCGCAAAACCAAACACAATTTATAACTTTTATAAAATCACATGATTTTGATCATCTTTGGGTGATATCAAACATAGTCTAATTTTGAGGACACAACATCAAATTAAGTCTGACAAATGGGAGATCAAATAAGGGTGTTTTTTCTCACACGGTTGTTACTGATTTTAAAGCAAGTGCTTAAGAACATGAAAGTAACATTATGATGCTAAGTAGGGAAATTTCTCATTTTTGTCTTTCTTATTTGTCTTGATGCCAAAAGACATAGATGTCACTATTTTATTTCCCCACCACATTCCATTAATTTATCACCCTCTTTTAATTTGCATGACAAACTGAACCAATTTTCTATAAAGATTCATGCATGAAAATATCTTTGTAGTCAAAGAAAAAGTACTCGTGACAACTTGCCAAATGATAATTTACATGAAAAGATAAATTGTGTTACTGGCCAAAGAGCATATACTATATAGTAATTTTCATTTTCAAAGTTTTGTACGAATCTTATGATTGGTTATATGCAACATTTTACATTTCCACCAAAGTAGATAATCTTGGTCTAATTAGTATATGTACCCTACCTACTCAACACACAGAGATCAACATTTCTGACATATCACTCTTCTTCAACAGAAAAAAAAAATGTTAACATATACCAAACAACAATAATTCATTCAATAATAATATTCTGACATCATATCTTAGTTTTTCCTAAGCTAATAATAATATTTTTAATGTCTCAAACATTCCCTTCATTCATTCATTCCACAAAGCAAACATAGGAACTTGATTAACCAAACCCAAATTTCCAAGCCTATTGTTGTTCATGTGATCATTTTCATTGTTTCCATCATCAAATTTTGGTCCATGAAGGTTGAAGTAACCATGTCCATAATCTGTTCCACTCACTCCAAATTCATTAGGAATTCCAACAGCACATTTAGGACTTTGAGGATTCATTTCATTCTTGTTGCTCGGTGAACCATGC
The DNA here is from genome assembly GCA_037974775.1 of Cicer pinnatifidum. Lineage (NCBI taxonomy): Eukaryota > Viridiplantae > Streptophyta > Magnoliopsida > Fabales > Fabaceae > Cicer > Cicer pinnatifidum. The sequence continues at coordinate 46,653,686 of JBBPBR010000007.1, forward strand.
AGCGATTCGGTGATGTTGGTGTTTCCACACTCGTTATGATGTTGCTCGTCGCTGTTTGAATTCCACACCATGTTGGACAATTCATCGGAATGTTGTTCGCTATCTGTGATTGTCATAGGAGGCGGCTGAGAAGGTGTCGACGAGCTTCCGCACGAATTGAAGTCCTCAGTAACGACTGCAGGAGCCAAATCTTTAGGTGACCGTTTTGCAAGATCTCCGGCAATTAGAGTTGAGCTTGAGCAAATTCTCTTCACATCATACCTACTTATGTCAAAGTTGGTCACAGCACTTGTTCCCCTGAATTTAATTGCTGCAATATCATATGCTTCTGCAGCCTCCTCTTGTGTGCCTATAGGATTGTTAAGGTTCACCAGTTAGAGATAATACTCAAATGAAAACTAGACACATGATATCATAAATTAAAGACATTATATTCAACACTATAATTTAAAGGGAATCAACAAATGGAGATAATTAGAAAGCCTAGCGAAGAATACGCTTTCAAAATAATCTTAGAATGTATCAAAATTATAAAAACATACCTAAATGTGACTTTAGTTAGTTAGTTAGATTTTCAAATGTGTTTTTAATAAGTTAGTTTGGTCCTTGAGTTTGAATTCATAAATCAATTTAGTCCAAAGTTAATAAAAAAAAATACATTTTAAATGTTTTTGTAATTTTGATAAATTAATTGATATAGTGACAACACCTTATACATTTTACTGTTTACTACTCCTAATGATTGAAGCAGTTAAAAAATCGAGATTCAATCCCAAATGAATGAGAAAATACTAACGTGACAACTAATTACTAACACCTTCCTTAAAAAAAAAAAGTGCATTATAATTTACACTAGCATGCATTAAGGAAGGAAATACATAATTGAAAATAGAAAAAATAAATGAAAAAAGGAAGCTTGAAACAAAGGCAATATTGAGGGATGGTAGCAAACTTACTAAATGTGCCAAGATACAAGTCCTTGTTTCCTGCAACCCTTCCAATCCTAGCCTGCCACCTTCCATGTTGATGGTGTCTGAAAAGGGAACAAGAGGAAAATGATAAATGTTAGCCAATAATTCTCCATATTAATTAATTAAAAAAAAGCTGAAATTTGCAGAAAATAAGAATTCATATAAAAACTTTACCAATATTAATATATATGATAAAGCACATCACTTTAGGGCCATACCTTGTCACACCTCTATACACAGATGCACCTCTTGAAAATCCACTGCTCTTCCTGTCATAGGGAAGCAAAAAGGACAATTAATTCCTCATATTGAATAAAAGATAGGGAAAAATAATTCAAACAAAGATTAAATAGAATTTTATTTAATGGTACTACCTTCTTAAATTGGCCACAAATTCTTGCCTTGTCATGTTCTTCATTTCTTCAAGTTCCTTTTCATAAGTGCTTAACTGAGCATTTAAGAAAGAAGTAGATACATAGTGTGATCACAGTTACTAACTATATGCTATATTTCAACTTCAAGCTGCATACATTAAATATACAATAAATATTTGACTTTACTAAATACTTTAATTTTTTTTTGTTCCTTCTCTTATATTGTACTGTTTTAAGTCTACTGAATTAGTAAGTCTTTTTTTCCAAAGGAGAGAACTTTGCAAGTCTCAGAAACCTTACAGGGAAATTTATGTGAGTTGTTGGACCCCAATACTTCAGTGCAGCTAAGTCATAAGCCTTTGCTGCTTTTTCTTCCTTGTCATAACCACCTAATAATAATAGAAATATGTTTAAATTTAATTGTCATGAATTATTGGTGTAAAAAAATTATATTGTTAATGATATGATCATTTAAACTATTCGACTTTAATTAAAATTTGAACTTTATTGAAACGATTTTAAAAGTTACATATACGATTGGTTGAAAAGTTGACAATTACAATCTATGAAACGAAATATAAACAAAAAATAATAATTGAAAAGTTGATCTTAAATTAAGATCAAATATATAAACTTGAATACATCAATTTTCCAAATACATTCCATCAAAATTAAATTCTTGTTTACCCAAAGTCATAAATGATTGTGAGAAACCAAGCACACATATCAATGCTTTATATTGAGTAATGTATATCTCAAGAGTTACTAGTACATTACATGGTTGGTAAAGAAGTAAAGAGAGAGTACAAATGCATATGTAAGAGTGTTACTTACCAAGGTAAACTGAGATAGATTTGAAGAATCCATGAAAGGAGAAGAATCCAACAAGTGCATGAAACAGACTGTTAGTATATTCTCTTTCAAAACAAGAGAGGAAAGAAAAGAAAAGATTGAAAAATAGAAAAGATGTTAAAGGACTAATGTTGGTTCTTGAAAATAGTCCTAAAACTTGATTCCTTAATCAATGACAACAGAAACCAAAGAATATAAAATAAAAATCTTTTATAAAAAAAATAAAATTCAAAAGGTATGATTCTCTCACCTTGTCTTCCTTTCCTAGTCTGCCCTTCTTTTCTGCAGCTATTATCCCACAAATGGGCCTCATATCTCCCAGTCCATCTATGCCTAAACAAATCCATACATCCCAAAAAAAAATCAAAATTCAACAAACATTAAAAAATATAGAACACATTTAGAACCTTGGATGAAACTACATAATAAACAAAAATAAATATTTTGAAACAAAGATCAATGAATACCTAGTAACACCACGGTATTGAGAAGTTCTCTGTCCAAAAGTATCAATAGATTTTCGAGGGACAGGTTCTCTAGCATTAGATTTTGACAAAGACCTTTTTCTAGGATCTTCATTCACCTGAACATTAGAAATTGCACCAACACCAACAACCCCGTTTTGCACACTTGGACTCATAGTCAAGTTAAGTGATTGAAAATTACATGACCCATTTGCCTCATTACAATTTTTCCCATCAGAAAATTGAGATTGAATCATCCAAGACTTGTACATGCTATTATTATTTGAGATTAAGCCATGTTGATTATTGTTGTTGTTATCATTATATGCATGGAAAGAGTGAATCAATGAAGATTGGTTTGTGAGATTCTCCCTAGTTTCCATTTCTGTGTTGTTATTATTTGTGCAAAAACTTGGTGCCACATTAACATTGATTTTAGAATTAGTACTATTTTGGTTTTGGTCATGTTGTGAACAAAAGACTTTTGTTTCAGCTAATGAAGAATTTGAGTAACATCCCAAAAAATCTTCAAGTTTTGGTCCTTCTTCATTTGAATTTCCACCAGTTATTGCATTATCATATCTCCATTCTGCCACCACAAAATCAAAATCAAAATATCATATACAAATTTTATTGGTCTAGACATTAACCCAAAAAAAAAAAGTACTATTTTTTTTCATAGCAAAATTTCAAACTTTAGGAAAGAATCAAAGGAAAGAGCATAAAAAGAAAGTATTTTAAGCAACATGCAAATGGTTTAGAGCAAAATAAATAAAAAATAAAAACACCCTTTTGAGGACAAATCAATAAAAACAAAAACTATTTCAAAAGATGAAATATACAAGTTTATAAAAAATGAATAAACCCAAATAAAAAAATACTATATAGTCATTAAATATGATGGCATGCAATGATACCTTGAGGTGTAACAGAGTGTCTAAATGAATCAGAAACACAAAGTGAACCATCAGAACGCAAAGGCATAACAGAAAAGTGATGAGGATGATGATGAGAAGAAGGAGGAACAACATAGCTTCCTCTTTCTTCACCTTCTCCTACATGTTCTTGATTTTCTCTTCCAAATTCTTCATCAATCCTTAAGTGTGGAGTAAGAGAAAAACCCAACCAGTTACTCATATTAACACACAAAAAAGAACAAAACAGAGTTGCAAAGTTTTTTTTTTTTTTACTCTTTACACCTCACCAAAAATCTATCTTTTGTTTTTCTCTTTATCTTAAAAAGATTAGATTTTTATCTCTATGCAAGTTTGGAATGTTGGAGTTTGAGCTCAAACTTCAAAGCTAAGAATAGTTGAATTGTGATGGGGTTGAAAATTGAAATATTTTTCCTTTTCTCTTGAGGGTATCTTGATTTGAATATATCATAGTCATCATAATCATATGAGTTTGATATATCGTGGGTCGCTTCTAGGCTAGGATTGTGAAATGAGTGTGAATGGATATGCGTGTATATATATAATATAATAAATAAAATATTTTATATTATTTTTTTGTTTTGATTTTTTGTTGAAGAGGTTTAGACAAAGTTTGTGTCGTGTTATATTCTGAAATGAGAGTGTTGGGTTTTGTGCCAGCTCTTTCATTTCTTTCTCAGATTTCTGCAGAAGAGGCCACGGCATGTTGTAGCAGTCTAATAACAAAAAAATACTATATAATATAAAATATATTAATAAATATAAAAGATATTAATTAATGTATATTATTAATATAAAATTATTTTATACATATTGTGATCACAATTATTTATAATACTTTTTAGTTTCAAACAATTACAATAATATAATAAATATCAATAATTTTGATCATACTTATTATAAAATTAATTTATACTGTAATGTTATTTTGATAATATATTCTATTGCAATTTCAAGAGAGAGAATAGATGCCAAAATTTTCTTTGGCTATGATCAAGTAGATGTTGGTGTTATGTTGCACAGCTTTTTGTAGACTGATGGATCTAGTTTGATTGGTAGTGTGATTTGATCAACGGTCAGGGTTTGAGAAAGTGAGATGTACAGTGGTTTTGTGAAATAGTGGATGTTGTGAACTTCAAACCTTGAAAATTATTTTGATTTTGTTTAAAATGATTGTATATTAATTATGTTATATTGATACATATATTTTTATTCTCCTCTTAGAAAGTATTATTTATTTTGAGTAAGAAAATGGAAATATTTATTTAAGAAATATATAATAAATACTCTTGAGACATTTGTTAAAAATAGTTAAAACTAAAATTTTTTTATATTAAAAGTATATTAGAACTTATATTTTCAACTTTTTAAAGATTTAAAATTTATTTTTTCAATTTTGATTTTTTTTAATAAATACCTTTAAAACACTTATTAGTATGACTCTTTATTTAAATAATTATCTATATATATATATGCTCAGTTGAATGATTTAAATACTTTTTGAATGAAATATCTCCCGTTCAAACCTAATCATGAGATACTCACAATGTTAAAAACTATTGAAAGAGAGTTTATTGCTCATTATTTTCATACTCAATTCAAATGAATAGTTTATGCACTATAGTAACTTCAGTAGTATGTTTATCCACAATATTTTCCTACACAACCAAATTTTCCAATTACGAACCACATTAGGAAACGAAATTCTACAAAATTCTACTTTCAAAACAGATAAGTTCCTTCTCCACTGTCAAGCCTCACCTGCACCCCTACCCCCACCCCACTACCAAGTTTACCGATATCATACATAAAAAATAGATTTTTTTAAAAGAAGAATCAACATTGGTAATGATACTATCGTTAAAGATTGTCAACTTGGATTAAAACTTATTCTTGTATTATTTATGCCACAAAATTAATATGTGCATATTAAAATTATGACCAATTTAAAAAAAAATATTATATGTCTATTTGATGACATGAATATTACACGATGAATTTAAATCTAACTGAGTAGTGTGGTATTGATAATTCACTCACTATATCACATAATTTAAATTCAAATTTACCGATAGTCATGAAAATATCTTACATTTATAAATTTGAGCTAAGACTTATTTATCGCTTCAATTATTATAGCAAGATATATATTTTCTTCTATGTAAGAAATTAATAAATATTACTTAAAATTTATATATATAATTGCGATGTTTGTATTTTAATCTGAATCATGATATTTGGTACATTTATTTAAATTTAAATAAAAATGATTTTTATTTTACATAATTTAAAAATTATTTTTTAGAGATTTTTAAAAAAATAAATTTTGTTTGTTTAATTTGTTATTATAAAAATAATTTTTTTTTTAAAAAAATGTTTAAACTGTTCTTATAAATTTTGTAAAAGTAATTTTTTTTAAACTACAAAATTACCATAAAAAGTGATTTTTAAGAAAATATAT
>JBBPBR010000007.1:46700061-46710556 GCA_037974775.1 Cicer pinnatifidum
AAAAGAAAAAAAAAATACTTAATTATACATTATTTTTTTATATAGAAACTATACACTAATAATAAATACACTTTTATTTTTTTATTTGACAATTTATTTCGCATTAAAATGAAGTTTTATTAGTTTAAATCCGTCTTTAACCACTTGAATTCAATCAATTGGTTAAACCTTTCGTGTATTCATTCACACTTTAATAAAAAAAATATATTAATCAAATTTAATTAAATATAAATTAATTTAATAAAATACTTAATTATATTTTATTTTTCTCAAACAAACAAAAGATTTGACGCAAAAATAAAAATCTTAAAAAAAATTAAATATCAAGGACAAACAAAATATAAATTTATTCTACATAATATCAACCCTATCATAAAATCTTAACCTAATATTTGATAAGAAAAATAATTTGCCAAACACAATCAAACCTTGTTATTACGTATTTTTTGTTGTTGAAATGTCCAGAATGAGCACTTAACTGATTCAAAAAAACAATGAGTACTTAACTGATCCAATCAATTTAGTCAAAAATATTTGATCCAAAATCAACGGACTAAACAACATTTCACGCGCCACAAATTGCGTGCTATCCAACTGCCTTCGCTTTTGAAACTCGCTCCGGTTTCCTACAATAAATATTATACTTACTTCCTTAAAAAAACAATTTAACTTCCGAAACTAACCCTACAGACACCGAAACTTTACGACTATACCCTAGCATTAAATAATGATTCAAATTACCTATATTACCCTTGGACGGAAATCACTTAACGGTGGCCGGTTAAATCTCCGACCGGCAAGATGAGATCGATATTTTCCTATATAAACCCATCACCACACCCTCTCTTTCCCTCATCAAAATCGCATTCTCTTTCTCTCTCTTATTTCTCTCTCAATAATCTCTCTTCAACTTGTACCTTTAGAGCGAACCCTCTTCTTTTTCTCTATTGTTAATTGTTCCCTTTCTGTGCGAAGTGAGAAGAGGTAAATTCTCTCTCCAAGACTAATTTTAATTATAATTTTCGATTATTTTTTATCCCTCAATTTTTTGGGGTTGGTAATTTTAAGTGATGGAAATCTGAGAACTTTGGATAATAGAATCGATTAAGCTTGGATAATGGTGATGAATTGAACGATACTGAATGAGGGAATAGGTTTGACTAATTAGATTTGTTAATTAATTTTTTATTAGGTTGAATGAACAAGTGATTTGATCTCTATTTTTTATGGTGTTTGTGAGGATAAGATCTATAAGAATATGTCTTGGTTACGTGAATTTTGAATCTTGATGAAAAGGGTAGTGTGAGCTGTTTGATTGTTGGAAGTTGGAACCCTAGATATTTGTTTGTTGTGTTCACTGAGGTGTAGTTTTAATGTTTGTTGTTTAGTTTAGTGTTTTGTTTTGGGGTTTGTGGGAAATTTAATGATATTTTTGATCTTGAATGATGAAAGTTGAGACCTGTTTTGTGGTTGGGATGTGTATGTGAATGTGAATGTGAATGTGTGTCTTATTGGGCTTGGTGGAATTGGTTTCTGTTATTTGTTCTCTGATTTGTTGATGGGGGTTTGTTTTATTTGGTGGTGTTGGTGAGAGAAGGATGGGATTGGTTCTAATCAGCATTGAATGGTTGCTTGAAGTTTAGCTTTAGGCGTTCTTAGTATTTGTAGTGTTATCAAGCTGTTAGGTTTTGTTTTGCTATCAAGGGTTTCCTTGGTATTTATTCTATTGTGTATTGTGTTTTTATGCTTTCATATGTTTAATCTGGATCACTAATTGTTCATGATGTGAAGAACTGCATGTATGTCTAACCATAAAACATGCCATCTATTCATGGTTACCGGTGATGATTGGTATGCCGTGGATTTTATTATTTTTGTTCTTGTAATTGTTTGTTTGGGTTCACACCTTTAGGGTAAGATACAAATAGTTGTCATCTGTTTCATAAAAGAATATTGTGTGCTTTTGATTTGAACCGCAAATTCATATTTAACTGCTTATTTGTCTTATACATTGAGGCAATATAATTTGTATGTGCCCTATGCTGAAACAATTTATAAGAACCTTTTATTTTATTGTGCTTGACTTCCAGATCCGCTGCCTTTCCTCATTGTGGGCATGTCATGTATACTGTCTCTTAAAAACAATACAAGCTACACACCTGTTCAACGTTTTATTCAGAATTTAGTCTGCATCCTTATGCATATAAGATGGGTTCCCGAGGAAGACCGTTATTTGATCTCAATGAGCCACCCACAGAGGATAATGATGAGAGAGATGGTGTTTTCTTCTTCCAGCCTCAAAAGACCCAACCATCAACAAATTCCCATGCTCCTGACTTATTTGTAGCTTCTACTGCTGCTCAAGGAATCATGAATAATCATGCATTTTCACATGCCTCAACTGTCTCGGGATTTCAACCTTTTATTCGCCCTAAATCTGCATGTGTCCCTGGCGTGGATGGTGAGCCGAAGAAAGCAGGAGATCAGGGTGCAAAGGCTTCCTTTAAGTCCAGTAAAGATGAGAATGTGAAAGTTATGGAATCTCGGATATCTGGCTCAGCAAATGCTCAATCTACAGAAAGGGAAGAAGGGGAATGGTCTGATGACGAGGGTTTTGCTGTTCAAAATGGAGGTAATAATCTGCCACAACAAAGTCAAGCTCCAGAAGACAAAGCAGCATCTCAAATGGTGGATGGAAGTGCTGCAGTGGTTTCTGACAGTAAGTCTAACAATGTCAAGAGTTCTAATTCTAATAGTATAAACGATGAAAAGAATAGCCGTGCTTCTATAGGTCTAGAATCAGATTGTAGTGAACAAAAAAACAATGGTATCCCAAATTCAGAAAGCAATATAAAAAGTGAAGCTTCTGTTGATGCACAGGAGGAACCCAATTTAGCTCCCAAGCAAAAAGAAGTGAAAGGTATTGAAGCAAGTCATGCACTTAGGCCTGCAACTATTCCTGGAAAGAGGAAGATTGACCAACGCAAAGAGGAAATGTTGGGAAAGAAACGTAGTAGACAGACCATGTTTCTTAACTTGGAAGATGTCAAGCAAGCAGGTCCTATTAAAACCTCAACCCCTAGAAGACAGACTTTCGCATCATCAGTTATAAGTCGTACTGTGAAGGAAGTTCGTACTGTTCCTGCACAAGTTGAACGTGTTGGAATAGCCAAGGATCCGAATCAAGCTGACTCTTCTTTTAGTGAAGGCGTAAGTCAAATTGAAACACATGAAGCTAAACCTGATTGTAATGGTGATAATTCCGGACCATTTGGTAGGTCTAGGAGGATAAACAACGAGACAGAACCTCCTATTGAGGCCAGTTTACCACCCATACCAAGACAAGGATCATGGAAACAACAGACAGATTTGAGGCAGCAGAAGAATGCATTTGGTTCTAATAGGAAGTTGGGTCTGAGTGGTCAAAGCTCCAATGATGTCAAGCTGCTAAAAAAGAAACCTCATTCTATCAAGAAGCAAACTCCTGTTAGTTTCCAGTCCCAGGACTCATCTGTTGAACGCCTCATACGGGAGGTGACCAGTGAAAAGTTTTGGCATCACCCAGGTATTAAGTTTTCGTATTATTACCATTAGTACAAATGTATACTGTCATTGATACTCGTTATTTCAAATTTTTGTTCTTTGCACTTGAGTTGTTTCTGATTTCTCATCTCGTTGCTCCCTTCCTCCAGTTATCACACTGTGAGAGTCATAACACTGGAGAGACATGCAAAGGTGATGACACAGTTGTTTTTGGAATGAAGTTTGATATTGATTTGATAGCTTTCGCTGGTTTACATGAATTCTTTATGTAATCCAGTCACCATCATATGGCTCTCTGTGTTATGGTTCTCCAGTTTTCTTGTTTCTCGAGAAAGAACAAAAGATAACAGGTGGAAGGGCAACTTGGTGCTTCACTTCAATTCAGTATATAAATGTTATATGTCCTATTTTCCGTGTTCTCTATGCTAATTGCTGAATTTATTCAATAACGTGGGATTATTTGTTTTCTAAGATTTTGCTTTTATGAATGCATTTTTTGAATGCTACCTATTTATGTCATATCAATTTTGTATGCCATAGTTTTGAGATTCTTAAAAAGATGTTATAGATGATTTCACAGTAATATTAGTTTTTAAAGACCAAGTTCAAAGTTATGCAAAATACATACTTCACAGTCACTTTAGACACTTGCTGTATATTCTTCATCAGAAAGTGTTACTCGTCAATTTAAATACATGATTATTCAATGGAAGACCATTTCGTGGATATTCAAATATCTTGCTATCTTGGTAGGTTGGCTGTTGACTACCTAACACAACCCTCCTTTTTGTGTGTGGTGGATTAGACTTGTAGCAGCATTGGTAAGGAGGGTAGACTAAATGGAGTGTAGTCCTAAACTTAGCTAGATAGGCAGACCAACAAAAACTAAAGGTCAAACTATTAAAGAATTGTCCGAATTGAAGCTATTTATCTATTAACACAGTCTATGATAGGACATCATGATAACATCTCTGGAAGATATTTCTCAGATATGTGAAGTGATAAGTTAAGATGCCCTGTCTTTTTGCATGAATATGCAAGGTGGGTTAAATTTGAAGATTTATCCTCAAGGGGTGGGGGTCACTTCAATTGTAGATATGTAGAAAGCACCTAGCACCAAATTGTTGAAGATGCACCTAGCTAAAACATTTGCAGCAAACCAATGCAAACATGTTGTCTGAGAGCTTGAAGAAAGTAAGAGGGCAGGAATGATGGCAGAATATAGAATATATGGTTATATGCAGGGTAGAAGAGAGTGAGGCTGTTTATGTGATTGCATGGTGAAAATAATCCATTTGTAGAATTTTAATATGCATTAATCACTGTTTCAGATAGCTTCTCCTAATATTTGTTGGTTAAAGCTTTATGTTATATACTGACTTGTGTGAGCTAAAATGCTTTTGTAGCTTTTATATTAGTTGATGGTTACTTATTTGGTTATTTGTCACTCTAAATGGCTGAGTCAGTTGGGCTGCATCCTTTAGTTCTTTGAAAGTTTGATTGTTATTTATGTAATATTATTCTTATTGGTAACTGATTGGAGATCCTGTGGTTCAGGGGAGACCGATTTACAGTGCGTTCCTGGACAGTTTGAATCAGTGGAAGAGTATGTTCGAGTATTTGAGCCTTTGCTTTTTGAGGAATGCCGTGCTCAACTTTATAGCACCTGGGAAGAATCAACAGAAACAGTATCAAGGGATACTCATATTATGGTGCGAGTGAAGGCAAATGAGTCGAGAGAAAGAGGTACTCTTGCACCTTTTACTTGTTTCGTGTTTGATTAACATTTTATTACTGTTGTTTAACAGTTTAACTATGTAGTGGAATGCTAGTTCTTAACATTAATTTAAATTCTCCCTTCCAAATAAGTAAACGAATTAAATTCTCTATCTGTATGATATTGCTGGAAACTATATTCTCCCAACATCATGGAGTTTAATTTTCTATTTTGTATGTATTTTTGGGTACCCAGCCATACTTTTAGGACCGTGTTTCTTGCTTTTTCCCTGCAAGGTTCAACAAACATGATCCCACAGTTTGGTGATATATCGGTCAGTTATCCCTCTTTTTGTTGTTAATTTGTGGGTTTCATTTGCACTTCTCTTAGGTTGGTATGATGTGAAAGTACTTCCAGCACATGAGTTCAAATGGTCATTTAAGGAGGGTGATGTTGCAATTCTTTCGTCCCCTAGGCCTGGATCAGGTTTGTGGTCAATAATCTAGTACATATCCATTTGGTAATGTTTTTTCGTTAGTTTAACTATATTGATAATTTCTTTGTATCAAGCAGTCAGATCCAAACCAAACAATCCATCTTTACCTCACGATAGTGGGGAATCTGAAATCACCGGACGTGTGGTGGGTACAGTTAGGCGACACATACCTATTGATACCCGCGATCCTCCTGGTGCAATACTCCATTACTATGTAGGGGATTCTTATGATCCTAGCAGGCAAGTACTTCGAATTTTCCCATTAAAGATTCCTTTCAATTGCTGTGTTGATATGTACTTTCCTGGTTCCATAGTTATACTCAGATTAGTTTGTTCTTTTCTCCAGAGCTGATGATGACCACATCGTAAGGAAACTACAAATTGGAAGCATCTGGTATCTCACAGTGCTTGGTTCTCTTGCCACCACACAGAGGGAATATATTGCTCTACATGCATTTCGTCGCTTAAATGTTCAGGTATATGATGGAAATATTCTGATATCTAGCAGTGTGTCATGGTTTTGCAATTCTGACAAATTTCTCACTTTACAGATGCAAAATGCAATTCTTCAGCCTAGTCCTGAACACTTCCCAAAATATGAGCTGCATACCCCGGCAATGCCTGAATGCTTCACGCCAAACTTTGTGGAGTATCTGCGCAGGACCTTCAACGAACCCCAGTTAGCAGCTATCCAGTGGGCAGCTATGCATACAGCTGCCGGTACAAGTAGCGTGGCGACAAAGAAGCAAGATCCTTGGCCTTTTACTCTTGTTCAAGGACCTCCAGGCACAGGAAAAACACATACAGTATGGGGAATGTTGAATGTCATTCATCTTGTGCAGTATCAACACTACTATACCTCTTTGCTTAAGCATGTAGCTCCTGAAAGCTACAAGCAAGCTAATGAGCTCAATTCAGATCATGCCCCCACAGGATCTATTGACGAAGTTCTTCAAAACATGGACCAAAATCTCTTAAGAACTTTGCCTAAACTGGTCCCAAAGCCTAGAATGTTAGTCTGTGCTCCTTCTAATGCTGCCACGGATGAGCTTCTTTCCCGTGTTCTTGATCGTGGATTTATTGATGGAGAGATGAAAGTATATCGACCTGATGTAGCTCGGGTTGGGGTTGATTCTCAGACGCGTGCTGCCCAAGCAGTTTCTGTTGAGCGTAGAACTGAACAGCTTCTGGTCAAGACTCGGGAGGAAGTTGCGGGATGGATGCAACAATTAAGGAATCGAGAAGCACAGTATACTCAACAGTTGCATTGTCTTCATAGAGAACTAAATGCTACTGCTGCTGCTGTACGTTCCCAAGGATCTGTTGGTGTTGACCCTGACCTTCTCATGGCCCGAGATCAGAATCGAGATGTTTTGCTACAGAACCTTGCATCTGTAGTTGAAGGCAGGGATAAGGTTTTGGTTGAGATGTCTCGCCTTGCTCTTTTGGAAGGCAGGTTTCGACCTGGTAGTGGTTTCAATTTGGAAGAGGCCCGTGCTAATTTGGAGGCCAGTTTTGCCAATGAAGCCGAAATAGTTTTCACTACAGTTTCTAGCAGTGGCCGCAAGTTGTTTTCTCGTCTTTCCCATGGATTTGATATGGTGGTCATTGATGAGGCAGCCCAAGCGAGTGAGGTGGGAGTTCTTCCTCCACTTTCTCTTGGAGCAGCACGATGTGTTCTTGTTGGAGATCCTCAGCAGCTCCCTGCTACAGTTATAAGCAAGGCTGCAGGAACATTGATGTACAGCAGGAGTCTTTTTGAAAGGTTCCAACAAGCAGGATGCCCGACAATGTTGTTGTCTGTGCAGTATAGAATGCATCCCCAAATACGGGATTTCCCTTCTAGGTATTTTTATCAGGGGCGCCTTACTGACAGTGAAAGTGTGGTTAAATTGCCTGATGAAGCATACTACAAAGACCCTTTACTTAGACCTTATATATTCTATGATATCAGACATGGACGGGAATCTCACAGAGGTGGATCGGTCTCTTACCAAAACATACACGAAGCACAATTTTGTCTCCGATTGTACGAGCATATTCAGAAAACAGTGAAATCATTAGGTCTGGGAAAGATTACTGTTGGCATAATTACTCCTTACAAGCTGCAGTTGAAATGCCTCCAACGTGAGTTCGAGGAAGTCTTAAGTTCAGAAGAAGGGAAGGATTTATATATCAACACAGTAGATGCTTTCCAAGGTCAAGAGCGTGATGTGATCATAATGTCTTGTGTGCGTGCATCAAGCCATGGGGTTGGTTTTGTTGCTGACATACGTCGAATGAATGTTGCCCTTACGCGTGCAAGAAGGGCCCTTTGGGTATTTAACTGGATCTCTCTCTAATGTCTTTTAGGTCTATTTTTTTACTAAACTTGCTAAGGCACACTTTTTGTTTGGTATTAATAGTTTGTTATCATTGACAGGTGATGGGAAACGCAAATGCTCTGATACAATCCGAAGATTGGGCAGCATTGATTGCAGATGCAAGATCACGAAATTGCTACATGGACATGGATTCTCTTCCCAAGGAATTTTTGGTGACCAAGGGACCTGTTTACACACCATTGCCTGGGAAGGCACCCTTGAATATGAGGGGCATGAGACCAGGTGGACCAAGATATAATAGATCAATGGAGATGCATATGGAATCCAGGGTGGGAGCACCGTCTGAAGACGATGAGAGGATGAATGGCACTTCAGTAAGCTTCAGAAATGGGAACCATCGTCCATCAAGGTATTTAACAGAGAATTCCTTAGATGATTTTGATCATCTGGGTGATAAATCCAGAGATGCCTGGCAGCATGGCATAAAGAGGCAGGGTTCAACTGGAACCATGGCAAAGAGAGATGTATAGCCATTGCTTATCTGCAGATTCTTCTTGTGCATCAAGACCTGTGAGAGTGGGGGCCTTCATGAGCTATTTGATTGTCATTCAGTGATCTATCTCCTGCTGCTAAAAGCTCTCGGCTGGGTGGGCTTTCGGGGAAGCTGCATGAACCCAAACAAACATGGAAAAGGTGAAGGAGCATGCAATGTGGATAAACCGACATTTATGCTTGTTGGTTCTAATCATTTTTGTGGACATAGCTGCTGGGGTGTGTTGGGGGAAAGACTGCAGACATTTGCCACAGTCCATATTTATATGGAAGTGATAGATAATGAGGACAAGATGGGTGGGGATAAAAAAATACTCAGTTTTGTATCAAAATGAAAGGAAACAAAGTGCATGATTTTAGGGATCTAAGGAGGCAGTTTGCTGTCAACTGACTTTGTACATACGTGACAACAATGTTGTAGCAAATTGTTTCTCTCAAAATTTTATTATGACATAATAGGAAGTGTTTCACTTCCAAAGGAGAAGAAAGGAAATAGAATATTTACAATACTTACAACGTGTTTGTATGGAAATTTTTATTATTTTATTTATTAATTTATTTATTTCATTTGTTGGAATATTTTGTCTGAGCAAAGGTTACTTGTATGCCGTCTTATTCTCAGGGACAAGTCAGCAACATTACCACTAGTTCCACAAAAAAAACACATTCAGTGAAAAATGTCATCATCGTCATGCTTATTATAATTATTATTGTTAGCATATGTATATGAACGACCTTATCACTTATATCAGGCGGCTTTAGTATTTCTTTTGTTAAATTGCACGTTGCACGTGGATGAGAGCGTGCACCCTCTTCCGAACAACGGTCACAAACCAAGAAATTTGATTGGTGGGTTCAAGCTTCATATTTAGAACTCAGATGTAAGATTTGGAGGTAGGTATGAATTCAAATACTATAATAATTGTATTATTTCCATATGAATATAATAGGTTATGCAGTAGTTTTGGTTGGTAGACTATAAACAACAATTTATATAATGATCTTGTACCATATATATAATTCTTTTTATTGTCTTAAAATAATTAACTTTTAAATCATAAGGTCTCCATCTTTTAAGTATATATATGATTAAATTCAATGAATTATAGTGATGTATTTGGAACATCATATTTATACTTTATTTGGGCTTATCATATTGAAGAAGTAGTTGTGTACTTGTTAAGAGAGATTATAAATAGCTTAATACATATACATTGTTTTCAACTTATTTCATTAATTAATTTCACATAATAATTAATGAAAACAACATTAAATTTACGTAAAAATCATTTAACTATGGGGATCATGCTGCCAAAATTTGCAGCTATATAGTAAAAGACTCAAACAAAGCAGAATTCTTAGCGATTGTGTTTGCGGTAGACCTATCTTTAGAAAAAGAATGGCTCAGGGAAGGAAACGTGATTATAGAATCTGATTCAGTCAACGGCATCACGTGGTAAATGCAAAACATAAATATCTGAAAGAATTGCGCTTTGCTAGTTACAAACTACAAAACATGATACACATATGGCATTTTGATATCTTTTTCAGACTCAAAGGTTGTCAAAGTGGTGGTTTAATGATAGCCAAAGTAGTGGTAAGCAGTGATTGGAGCAGTCAAATTGAGTGAAAAACTAAATTAATCTCACTTTACTAAAAAAAAAAAAAGTTATTTTTAAATTTAATTTTGGACACCATAAACTTTGAATAAGATACGATTTTACAAGACTACTAAACAAACATTAGATAAGATACGATTTTTTCTGTAAAAAAAAAAAAACCCACAGTTTTGTAGACTTAAAATATAATTTAATTTTATCAATTACCTTTCTAATTTAAAATAAATTTGAATATCGATAGAAA
>JBBPBR010000007.1:46713922-46729411 GCA_037974775.1 Cicer pinnatifidum
ATGTGTAAAAGGTCGCATAGGATGCAACAAACTGCTACCCCAAATTTTGATATACTTTTTTTAAAAAATTAAACAAGTACACATGAAAGAAAGAAGCTCGAACTCAATAATTTGATTTAGTATTATTAAAAAGATAAATCAGATTTGTAAATTGCATATTCAATTGTGTTGGTATTAGAAGTTTCTAAATTTTCAAATCTTTTTAAAAGTTTCTAAATTTTATTCAAATTGATCGATGGAAAAATGTATTTTATATGTTTGGATTGATCAACTAAGACATATATTTTTATATATTTGAAGGCATGAAAGAAATAAATACTCCTAATGTTATTGAAACATAGCAAACGTAAATTATACTCAATAAACCCACAAGTCTTTCTTACTTTAGAATAAAAACCATCTTTCACCCTACATTTTTATTATAAAAAAAGTCCAAAAAGGTTTAAATCATTGAAACCCATAAGATGCAATCCAACGGACAAGATCTTATCATTTAATTTTCTCCTAGAAATCTCACAACACAAAGACAAAGACATAAAAAACAACAACAACAAATCACAGCAAGACATGTAAAATGACATAAATGGTGCTAATGTTTAGTCTTCAAATTCAATATAGACAACTTGCAATTGTAGAGAATGAAAGAACCTGTCTGTTCTGTTCTGTTCTATGTTGTGCCCACATCTACATATAACCTGCGTGTGTGATATAAACGAGGTTTTCACTTTTCACAACTATCATATATGTACTTTCATTTCTTTCTCTTGTTTTTTCTCCATGATTTCAGGGCCTTCTTCCTTATTCTTTTCTCTCAAGATTTTTTCTCCATAAAAATCTCTTTTTTTCCATCTCAATTCCAATCAAAATCTCTTTTTTTTCTTCCAACATCAACTACCCTACTTCTTGGATACTTCACTTTGTTTAAGGTAAGATAACAATCATTCAATTCTGTTTTCTGGGTTTGTCTATTTCATCATTCAATTGTCTTTAATTTCAATTTCAATTGCAAAATTGAACCTATGTTTTTTTTTTGGGGGGGGACAATAAAATTAAAAAAGTATAATTTTTTGACCTCACTTGTAAATGGGTTTGTCTTATTTTTATTGGAAGTGAAGACTTTTTCTAGCTTTTTGGATTCCCACTATTGGTGTTTGTGTTTTTGTGTGTAACTGTTTTTTTTCATATTGATTTCATTGGTAACAGTAAAAGAAAAAAAAAAAAGGTTCTTTGTTGTTGAAAAGGGTCTTATTGCTTTAAGTCAGTGAGAAAAATCAGAAAATTATTTCTAGTTGTTGATGTCTTTTTTATTAGATTTTGGAATCTTATGCAAACCCTTATTACCCCTTTGCTTGGAAGATAGAGGAAGGAATAGGGTAAAAGTGTGTGTGTTGATCCAAAAATCATGTTTCAACTTTTTGATTTTGCTTTTTCTTTTCTGCAATAATCAGATAGATCAAGCATCCTATTCAATTAGTTTTTTTCTTCTTTTTTTGTTTGAGAAAATTTTCATCAGTCATAAAACTTTTGTGTCTTGGTTTCTTTTTCTTATTGATGATGTTTTATTTTATTGTTTGTTATGATTATTTTATTTTTTTTGCAGGATTGTTTGGTGATTGAATTCTAAAAAGTGTAATTGAAATGGAAGGTGATATATTTGGAGAATTAGGAGATACTAGTCAAGTAGATAGCAGACTTTTACAAGTTTTTCAGAAGAGTTTGTTGCAAGCACAAGATATTTTGAATCAAAATAGGCTTTTAATCAACGAGATAAACCAAAATCATGAGTCTAGGATGCCTGATAATCTGAGTAGGAATGTCGGTTTGATTCGAGAGCTGAATAGCAATATCAGAAGGGTGGTTGATCTTTATGCCGATCTTTCGAGTTCTTTTACCAAGTCGCGGGAAGCTTCATCTGAAGGAGACTCGAGCGGAACTCTCAAGTCTGATGGAAAAGTCAATCAGAAGAGAATTAGATCAAGTTAACAGGTTGAATTTTGAGGTTTTGTCTGAGGCAGTGATGTAAAGAAGTTTCTTCTGATGCTGGAATGAATTTTTCTGGTGAGACTATATGTAATGTAACTTCTCCAAGGTTTCTTCTGTGTCAAGTTTTTTCAATATTGGTTTTTTATGTTTAGAAGGCACAGAGATTTAGTTGATAATCTAATTAATGTAGCATCAATTTAAGGACTTCACAGTTGTGGTTTCCTGTTGCACTGTTAGCATCATGAAATGAAACATGTTAATGGCCCAGTTAATCAAATTTCCAATATTGAACTTCTTAGATCTTGCTAATATTTATTTATTTTTTGGTCTTAACCCTCTAGTTCTTAAGAAAAACAGCTCTGGTAATCCATAATTTGATAAGAAGTAAGTAATGTATGACCAATAATTGTTTCAGTTAGGGTTCGAATTCAGGTACTCCCAAACTATTCCTTTTTAACTGAATCTCATTAACCACTCGAGTCTGAATTATTTTAGTTTCTCTAACTATTTGATCAGTTGGTGAGTTATTGTTTCATTCCTTTTGGTTTTGTTTTCTTATTGAGATCCAATAACTACCACTTGCTTTCTAATAAATGTTATCATTGTAGCCTTTAACCAACACTTACTGCTATGATTAAAATCCTGGGAGACTATATGTTTGTCTTTTATCATTCTAATATTAATTAATGTATTTTGATATATTTTTCTTCATTATAGTATTTGCTTGGGATGATCTATAGCAAAAGATTTTACTATGTTTTACATTAGTTTGGTAATGTCATATAGGAGAGACTTGAGTTTAAGTTTTCAGTAATTATATGATTTATGATAGACAATTTGTTTTAGTGCGTGTTTAGGATGCACATTCAAAATAACAAGATGTGTGGTCCAAGCGAAGTGACATTTTCAGCTTCTACATTGTCTTGTGGTTTTGGTGTGATTTTATTCAAAATCCAAACATACACTTAGAGACATTGTCTCATAGTTTTGTTGTCATTTGTTTCAAATCCAAACATACCCTTAGAATTCTGAGAGATTTTCAATGCAAATCCATTGGAAATAAGGTAAACATGTTTTGACAAAAATGTGTCTTGAGAAGCATTAACAATGTGTTGGAAAGCGCAAATTTTTTAATGAAAAATAAATCAAATGAAATATATTTAGAATTTTTTAATATCACCTATATTTTAAAAAAATAAACGAGGGAAATATTACTCTATTTATTTAAGAGGAGGGAGATATTTATCGAACATTTCTCAACGAATATTGAACTTTCTCACTTTAAATTACAATTTTTGAGAGTCATCACAACATGAACAATTTAATTGGCTATTGATGATAAATATAAACAGGATAAAATAATGGAAGGTGGCTTGTGCATGAAAAGTTGTAATAATTGACTTTGTATGTTGGGGATATGATATTCTTAGTTAAGTCTTTATTATTGCTTGAAGCCTAGGATCCATCCACTTAAACATTTTTGTAGGATAAAGAGCTTTAATTAAAGAGAGTTAAAAAAATAAAAAGAGCTTAAGAGAGAAAAGGACGTTTAGATTAAACAATATTTTTTTAATTGATGTATAGTTTCACTCATTAAATAAGTTTTGGTCTATACCTTTTTTTGTACGTGTCAGTCCTAGCTAGTATTTTTCCTAGTTTTGATTTTTATTATTTTTAGCAGTTGAATGAATAATATAGCATCCATGATTATTTACTGTTCCCTCTCTACCACAATAAATGTCTTTTTGGTAAGTTAATGTTTTTAAAATAAGTGATATTTCATAGCAGTAGTGGTCAATGTTTTCAGGACTATTTGATTTTGTAGAATAGACCCAAATTTGATAATAATAAATGTCTATATGGTGCGATTTTAGCTATTCAAATAGTCAATAGTAAAGGCTGATGTAATCTTTGACATGAGTCTCATTTGATTTTGGTTGTTTCAACTTTTAAAAATTCTAAGATTGTTCGCAAGAGTGGCCTCAATTCATGGTTTTGTTTGGTACAATTTAATTTCCCATTTCATTTCAAAAGATTTTTTAGAATTGAGTTTTTTCTTCACGATTTTTGAGTTAAATGAGTCTTTCTTGGATTTGGTTGTTACCTCGGCAAGTCTTGTTAGTGTTTGAAGTGTCAATTTAGTTGAAATAATTTTTATCATTATTGTGATGTCTTTGCACTCATTCTTGACTTAAAAAAAAGGTAAACGGGGTGTAGAAATATAATGTATGAAGAACATGTTTCAAAATTTAATTAGATCAATGAATGTAGTTAGAGAAAACTGGAGTTCACATCCTCCATTTTTTTTTTCTTTTTGGGGCTTTTCATTTATTAATATTTTTTTGGCAAAATTGTAACAGCAAATCTTTAAGTTATGTGTTTGTATCATACAGATGTATTGAAGTTGTGGGATTTAGATGTATTGAAGTTGTGGGATTTTAGATGAAACAAAGAGAGAAAAGATGTATTGAAGTTGTGGGATTTAGATGTATTGAAGTTGTGGGATTTTAGATGAAAGAAAGAGAGAAAATAATAAGAAAAAACTAGAATCACTTTTTTTAACAGTAATAAACAAACCAAAATCAGAAGCAAAACCTTGTCAAATTGAACCGCGTGAACAAAACATAATTTTGATTCAACAACTAGCAACCAGAAATTAGTTGCTAAACCAAACCAAAACTATGTGAATTGTGAATACCAAGAAGACAAATAAAACCAGTAGAGAAGGAAGAAGCAAGAAGGCAACCACAACACCATAAATCACAAAAAAGCAGAAACAAATAACTTGGCCAACAAAACAGAGACAGAGGCATGAACAAATGCCTAAACATAAAAAAAGGTACACAATTGAAGCGAGAGTTCTGCAGACTCGAAAATTGGGACAAAGACTATGTGATTACACATACAAAAACAAACTGTTATTGCAATTTCAAGGTAAGGTAGAACTAAAAGAGGTTGCAACTAATACCTTCCATAGTCTATCTAATTCAGAAGATAAAACCGATTATTACAATAGTTAGGTAAAAATGAATTGAATTGTTAATAATTCGTTCCAAACCGAACTGGTAATAAAGTTTCGGTGTCTGATTCTGTGTTTTTGAACTAAACTGTAACCACCTTTACAAAATATTGAACAATCCTTTTCTAACCAAACTGTACCAAATTGCTATTATTAACTGATATCAAGACTACAAGACAATAAATCAAATCAAATCAAATTCACTTCATGTACCTTTTTATCACAATTTGCTTCTTTTCAGCATGGTTTGGTTTGACAATTGGATTCAATTTTTGGTTTTTTTAAGTCATAATCACAGCTACGTGACAGCATCTGTAAATGTGATTGAGCTTAATATTTTTAGAAATAGTAAGGTCTAAGCACACTTCAGGAGATTAAGGCCTAAGGGTAGGACTACTTCAAAGCTGGATACGGAGAAAGGCAATCACAAATAACGATCAGTTGTTTTTTTCCAAGTTATACTTCCTTTACTTTCTATTTCTCAAGTAATTGTGCAGACTTCATAGATTAACAAAAACTATTGTTGAAAGGGTGAACAAAATTACAACACATGGGTGATGAAAATATAGGTGCTCAACTTTTTTAAGTGCAAAGGAGGAACATTCAATCCTATGATGGAAGAGGAACCCAAAAAACATAAGTTTTGCTTCTGAATATATCACCAACCTCCACTCATTTTCCACATGCCAATTCAACAAAATCATTGGCAGTTTGATATATAATTACTGTTTCAGTGGGGCCTTCTTCTGTCTGTCTGATATCCGAGCAGGAGCGTCAGAATGTGACTTGAATCGACCCCTTCCTCCCTCGTCAGTTTCCTGAAGGACATACATATTCAATCTCTCATCAATCATCATCACAAATATACATGTGTTCAGCAAGCAACAAGTAAAGGACATAGAATTTTAACCATGATGCACCAATCAGTTAGACAACACAAAAAAAAAAGATGAAAGCTAGATTTGAAACCTTTTTCTTAACAATCTGGACGACATCCTCGTCACGAAGAACGTGACTAAGACCGCAATGTTGTGGATAGTGCCTAGCACTTATACCCCAGACCAGAACATACTTCACATCCTTCACCAAACTTCTATGTATGTGATTGCAGAAGTCTTCTACACTGCAGCCACCTCTATCCTAAAACAATTTGCCAAATAAATTGATATATCTAAATGATGGATAAGAAGATTATAACAAAAAGCAACCAAAGGTTTTCAAAGTAGTTTAAGGATTTAATTTATATACACCGTAAGTATAATGTTTTTGCACTGTCAATAATTAATAAATGTAAGATCATTATAAATCTTTGACTTTAATCATAAGTAATTCTAAAATCACTCATGATTGGTTGTGATTTGTTGACAGTATAAAATATAAAATATCATTTTACACCGAGAGTGTATCAAAATTAAAGTCATAGTAGATAGAATAAGGAGCACTTGTGTTCAAAATAAGAATAATCATGATGCAACATACAGCTGAAAGAACCACTGGATCACTGAAATCAGGTTGCTGGCCTTGTGGTTTTGTATAAACTCTAACCAGACCCATCTCATCCCACATCCTTGCAAGTAGTCTGTCTAAGTTCAGCTATATACATAAAAAATAGAAAACGAGTGTTACCGACATATAAAACAATTACTTCATGCACTATAATTTCCAGAATATTTTAAAAAATAATCGATAAAACTTTATTGTATCTCATACTCTTCTGCTGACACTGAAAAATATGTGCCTACCTTCAAATTGCAGCTAATGACAACAGAATTAGGTTGACGGGATAATCTGTCCACATCATCAATACCGATAACATCTATCTTGTTGTAGACATATACACACTTCATGTATTTACGATTTCCTTCAATGACATCGATGAAATCATCCACTGTCGCATCCTCACGGAAAAGGATCTGAAAATTGAAGTTGTCAGCCGGCTCCCTTGTTATATAGGTGGGTAATTTAGAACAGAATAAATAATTTAACTTAATTATACTTTGGTAAATTTAATAAGAAAAATTACGTAATTTATAAAGATGGAATGGTTCTATCACCGGAAAAAGCCAATTATGTCATGACTAGCCTAGATAGGTCAACATTCTACAATACAGAAAATAGGGGTCAGTCTGATATTGATTGGTATGAAACTTTATGTTTACTTTGAAAGATATTGATGAAAAGGAACAAGTGATGCCAGATATTAAACTTGCAATACAGATTCATTAAATTAAATAGTTATATATAGATGATAAAAGGGGACTAAATGAAATCAAAACTAAAATTCAGTTAAAGTAAGACATGATTGAAGAGTATGTAAATAAAATGAAGGACATAGAGAAATCAAAACTAAGGAATTCATTGATTATTTTCAGGAAGCAAAGCAACTTATGTTTTTTTCCCTTAAATATAATAATAATTGTTTTTAAGCAAAACATATTAAGTGATATCATAGTTATGTAACATCTCAAGGTTTTATCACAAAGCAACTGATTAAATGATCACTTGCCAAATGATATCACAGTTGTGTAACATCTCAAGGTTTTATCAGAGGTGGCCTAAAGGAAAACATATCATACTTATATCAACCAACTAGCCATGCTTAAACATACTGGGCCGATAGTAAAAAATGCAAATTTAACATTTGTATCTAGAACTGCATAATTATAATATCGCATAATTACAGGTCCCTAGAACTGAATTACAACTGCTATCACTTTAAAGTTTGCTATATACCTCCGCATTGTGAATTTTGTACTCGTGTAGAATCTGATAGCAAAGCTTCTCATCCACATGAGTTAAAGGCATAGTGCTGTTGAACGAAATGCCCCCCGTCTTTTTCTTTTTAAAATATATCTGCAAAGAAATATAAAGCTCCGAATTAGTGAGAAACAATATATAATCCAACTAGAACCCACAAATAATATCTAGGTTTCGTGTCATGTATCCAAAAATATCCCTTCATGCACTAACTTACCTGAGGTGGTCTCTTGTTCAACCGCAAACCCACAGCTTCAAGCTCCTTAGTCAATATTTGCCTATGACCCTCACTCTGAACACATAAAGAAAAAAAGTCATGGCTAGAAAATTGAAAGTTTAACAATTTAAAATTCAATACCAAAAGTCGTCTATCCAAAACACAATGTCAAGCAATTCCACAAGCAACATGGATTTAAGAAAAAGATCACCCAAAAAAAGAGAAGATACATGAGAATTGTGGTATAACAACACGTTCATTGCATGGTGGTACGCCTGAAACAATACTCTTAAAATTTGAGTTGGGTCTAACTCAACCCTACAAAATAGACTGGTAAAGTGATGGCTGTCATTCTTTTTAAACTAGTTTTCAGGACTTGAGTTTTACTCAGTACACCACACGACAAGCACTATTGAGTT
This sequence comes from Cicer pinnatifidum, assembly GCA_037974775.1. NCBI lineage: Eukaryota > Viridiplantae > Streptophyta > Magnoliopsida > Fabales > Fabaceae > Cicer > Cicer pinnatifidum. The sequence goes on from JBBPBR010000007.1 coordinate 46,722,318, forward strand.
TGGCGCATAGGGTGGGTCACCCAAATCGATAAGCTCTTATACCATATTAGGTTTTTATACTCAACCTAAGTCATCCTTACAATTTATTAAACTAATTTATAAGGTGAGTAGTATCACTCTTTAATACTATTTTTCAGGACTTGGGATTACCTAATTACCTAATAAATACAAATGATTAAAGGAACGGAAAGAAAGAGAAAAAAATATATATATTGAACTTACGTTCATTGCTTACCAAGTGGAGTAAGAAGTTAAAAACATTACCCGGTAATATGGTACTCTTATATACTTGAATAGAAGAGTTATCAAAGCAATTTATAATTTTTATATTTACAAAGAAAAAATAACATGACAACACACAATATTGCACAATGAAAAAGCAACCAGATGCATTCCAAGGCTTGTTTGATGAGTGTCTTTAATGATAGTGTTTAATGAGTCAACACTATCCTAGAATATGTATTAATTTTATCCATAGTCAGAACAGTAATTTACAGCAACAGCCAAAATATTATTTTATCATCTACCTAGCAATACTAGCAACAAAAAGAGTGAATATACTACTTTGGAAAATGCCAAATTGCACTTACTTTGGAGGCATCAAGAACCATCAATACAATATCTGAAGATTTAGCAACAGCAATAACCTGAGAAAACATTCACCAAACAAAAATCCTTTCACTGTTAATACAGTCAAGTTTCCCACGGCAATAAGTTAAAGAACCAAGAATCATAATATAATGAGTACTCACCTCGGATGTATATAAAGAAATATAACAACATTGTTTGCAAGTTGAATATCAATTTTTAGATGCAAAAAAATACCATACAAGCGATTACTGGAATGATATAAACAAGGAATTTTAGTTTTACCTGTCTACCACGCCCCTTGCCTTCAGAAGCACCCTCGATAATTCCAGGAAGATCAAGCAACTGAATTTTAGTATCATTATAGTGTATGATCCCGGGAATGCAGGTAAGAGTTGTGAACTCATAAGATGCGGCTTCTGAATGAGTGCCAGTTAATAATGTCAAAAGAGTTGACTTCCCCACACTGGCGAATGAAAAGGCAAAACATGAGAAGCTCTACATTTTTTATTAAAAAAACTAGGCATGTGTATACCACATAGAAGACAGTTGCGTGCATACATTACATAACACATACAAACATTTGAGGAAATGAAGGCCAATACGATTTTAAGTAATTTAAATATAAATAGTAAATAAAATACATAAATTGGGAAGATAACTATTTTGGAAGGCGGACCTTGGAAACCCAATAAGTGCAACGCGTCCATGGCCAAATTTTGTAACTTCAAATCCGTCTCCACCTCCACTTGAACCCTATTACATAATAATTTGAGAACAAGATGGGGCACTGTATCAAAATGTGTACAGAAGGACAGCAAGTTGTGGCAGACAAATAATTGAGAAACCTAGGCATGTTGAACCAAAAAAGAAAAGCGAAGATTCACTACACGAATTCCTGAACTTCAATAATAATTATTGATTGTGGCAGGAGGAGAATTTATTAGGACAAATACAGGGATTACAAATACAAGGTTAACAAATTCTCCAAAAGTAAATTGAAAAAACAAGGACAAACAAAAAACCATTTGGAGGATAAACAAAAAGTAACAGCATTTCACAAATGCAGTGTATATCAGTAAGAGAAATCAACTAAATATTTGATGTGCTACCCACAAAGATAAAAGCCAATACAACAGTTGAATCACCGAAAAAAACAAGGGAAATGGGTTTTTTCATTGAAAAATCTGACAACACACCCTTTTTATACACATCACAAAAACAAACATTACCCTCCAAATTTTATTTCTCCATCCTACTATACCTTCAAATGAGTAGACATAAACTGAGATGAGAATTCTAAACAAATCCATTGCTCCTAAAAATAAAAACTATAACTGGGATAACTAAGGCCACAAACAGAGGAAATCCACCATGGTCCCTATAGGCATTTGTTATTATTATATACTTATATATATGTAAGCTATATCATTAACGATTAATGAAGCAATGTGATAGGATAAACATTCTTCAGGATCCCAAGAATAGTACAGCTAAAACAATAAAAGTTTAGGGCCCGAGTCAATGTGAAACTAATTTTTGTAACAATGTGCGAAGTATTCACCGAATTTGACAATAACTAATCTCTATCGTACAACCTAACTTGCCACATTTAGTGGTCTCCCCTCCTAACCACCCTTTGTGAGACCTTGCTTACGGAATCCAAATCTAATTCCACTCAGACAAACATAATGTTGGTAGTCATTGTAAATCATGAAACATCTAATACTAAATTGCATGAAATCATTCTTGCTAATGCATATACTGTAAAGGTGAGCCCAAAATGTCGAACTATAAAAAATAAATGCCATAAACAGTAACTAAAATTTCGAGAAGGAGAAAATAATATTATTTTTTTGCCCATACTTTTGGAGGCTCCAACAACTGTGTCCTTAACTTTGCTATCTTTGCCTTGAGCTGCCCAAGATGATACTCTACATAGTAAACAAATTCAAAATGCACTTATCATCCCAAAAACATCGATCATTAATCAATTAAATAAGCTAATTTAAAGAGTGGGATAAATAACAAACACCCAATAATAAAAATCTCATTTTTTTAAACTCCAAGTAATTAAAATTTACAATCCAATATATGTACTGAAAAAAAAATACATAAAAAATCCCAATAATTACCAGTGGCTTTGTTTTTCTGAGTCCGAGCCATCTCGGCTTCAATTTCTTTGATCTTTTCAATGATACCCATTTTCACTAATTTTTTACTTTACCTGTAATTAACACAAGAGGATAATTATTAACGAAGCTGAAGCATAATACTTTTCAGATAAATGAAGAAAAAGAAGTAAGCTTACCGGAAAATACAGTCACACACGATGTCGCAAATGCTCAGAGAGAGAGAGAGAGAGAGAGAGAGAGAGAGAGCGTAGGTCTTAGGAGATTGAACTAATTTTTGGGCTCAGAATTAATATGGCTTTCTCGTTGGGCCATATATATATATTCTTACATTTTTTGCGTTGTAGATGCTACCTCACCCCCTTTTCTGCTATCCACACTAACACCACTCTCTTCTTTGTCTCGTAATAAATAAATTATTTAATTATTATATATATATATATATATATATATATAAGAGAAATAATACTACTTTTTATAAAATTATAAAAGATATAATAGAATATCTTACATTGAAAATAATACAATAGTACTAATTAAATAATTCGATTAAAAAAATATGTATTGAAAATTGAAAATATTATTTATTTTAAAATAATTTTTTTTACAAACGAGGCACTTATTGTAGAACAGATAGAGTAGAGTATTTTTCAAAAGAATATCTTTGTCATGGTTAAAATTTCAAAAAAAATTTAACTATTAGTAAACAATAGACCATTTATTAGCGCAATGCAATATTTGCTTATATACACCTCATTTATATTACTTTATTTAATTTAAAACACTTGCATCGTCTTCCCTAATCTTTGGGCACCCTTCAACAATCTTCAGGTTTTGTTTGAGTGGCAGATTTTAATAAAATTTATTCAAGAATGAAAAATTTAAAAGAGTTGTATAGCAAATATAAAGTGTGTTAATAAGAAAAAGAAATTGCATAATATTCATATATGTAAATAAGAAATACAATATTATAAAACTCTAAAAACTCTTAAGAATATATTCAAAGTGTTATCTAGTAGAATAATGTATTGTTCATGAATATGCTCAAAAAAATTTAAGTTAGTTGTCTCTTTCTCTTTTATAGATAGATCTTCCTTAAGAAATGGGTCTTCATTATTTAGGCTCATTTAGTCCAACTTTCAATATAAGTAATGTTCCAACTCTTCTAGGGTTGATTGGGTGATGAGAACATAAAAAACATAACCAAGAAAAAAAGCATAGAGGATATTCAAGGTCTTGAAACTCTAATGATAAGCGGAATGTCAAAGAAAGCAAATGATACTCTAAATAATTTGATCGTCATTTTATTTGAAGCAAATGTAACTCATGAAGAATTGAACTCCAAGATAGTAAATCGCTTAATCTAAATTGATAGAGTTAACGCATGAAGGTTGCATCTATGTGTTACCAAATTTTAATATTAGTTTTAATTAAAGTATGTCGACGCCTAATTTTGTGCGTCTTTTCTTAATATTCACACACTCACAAAATTAATAAATAGGGTATTTTGAACTTTTACCCTAACTTTCTATTTTTTATTTCAATATATAATTTTTATCAATTTTTGGTATGATATTCGCTTGTTAATAAAAAGAGATATATGTTTGGTTTTTTATTTTTATTTACTACTTTTTTAGTATAATTATAACATGATAATAAACAAATTAATTAATTCAAAACTTTTTATTTTCATTTAGTAACAAAAGTAAAACGAAAATAAATATAGAATTAATAAGTCTGAGATTTTTTGGAGTAATGATTGCTATTTAATATGATTTTTTGGAATTTGAGAAAAGTTTTTAAAAGAAAATAAAACTTGAAGATATAACTTAATTAGTCATAATGGTAGACATTTATTTTTAAAAAATATTTAACTATAATTTATTAATATAAATAAAAGTGTTATGAGACTCACCAAGAGAGAAAAAAAGGAAGAAAATGTTAGAAAATATCGACTAATTTTAGGTATTTAATTCGTCCACCAGAAAGTCACTATTGATATTGTGTTGCATCATTCTTACACAACCTTCTCTATAATCATCCATTTAAAAAAAAAATAAGAGAAAAATAGAGAAGTGTTTGAATCCGCTCTACGGCAAACACCGTTAGTTCTCCGTCGCGTCATTCTTACACAATATAGTTCATGTACTTGATATGGTGTTTTTTTTTTTCATTAAATTTTGATGTTTTCTATGTATTATGATTTGCCATCTCAATGTTGATTTTAATTTTTATAGCAACCATGTATCTCTTAAATTGATGCAACCTCTAAGAGATAAACTGTTATTTATTTTTTTAAAATAGATATATTTTTTCTTTATTTTATTATCCTACTATTTGATGATTTTTTTCCTTCTTTTATTAATATAAATAATATATTTTATTTTTGGGTTATACTTTTTTGGAGCAATATAAATAATTAAATAAATAAATAATTGATATATAATTAATTATTGGATAACTGTTTTAACGGAGGGTGTATGGTGGTAATACTTTCCCTACTCGTAATTGATGTAACACCCTAAATTTGATAATAAATTATTTTATTAATTAAATAGGAATTTAAATAATTAATTTGATGTTAAAATTATTTTAGAATATATGTTGATAAATTCTGTTAGTAAATTTTGTTATACGAATGTTTTCTATGATGTGCTAGTTTGATACAGATTATATTAAACGAACGATATAAATAATAAATATTTTATATTATTATGCTATATATATTTTTAAAAGTAATAGTATTTTAGTGTAATATTTTGGAGAATAAGATTTTATGTCATTTTCCATGTATAAACGCGCACTCAATTAAAATAACACTCTTTTTGCGTTTAACTAATATTAAATGTGTACTTAATTATATTTATTTAATTTTAAATATATTTAATTTTAATTATTCATTTTAAAAATAATTATCTTGAGATAGTGGTACTATTGTGTTTTATTCTCTTTATTTTTATATACTTGTTATGGCATCATGATTTTATATTTGTTTATTTTGAAATAGTAATTAATATAAAGTGTTGATTTGATATATTTATTTATTTTGTAATTTTAAATATTTTCTAACGTAGTAATTTAACGTAAGTATTTGAAAAATTAAGTGTAATTATAGTGATTAATTAGAATATGAGAGTTTCGGTTATTAATGTATTTTAAAGGTATTTTATAAATTATTAGTTTTGAAATATTATTAATGTTTTATTAATGAAATTGTGTTTTTTATTTTTAATAAAATAAAATAGTAATAGTAAAACCTAAAAGGAGTCTAATTGAGCCATGTGTATAAATGATTTAGATTGTTAATAAAACAAAATAAAAGAAAAAACAATGAAGCTTACGGTCAGCACCACTAAAATAAGAGGAAACCAACAATAATCGTATCGTTTGACACCGGCGATCCATAACTGTCCCAGAACAGTTTCTCTGTTTTTGTCCAAATTTCAGTATGTTGTTTTACTCATTTATCTATTCAATTAAATACAATTTTTCAGATTTTTAACAACCCAAATTTCTCCCTAAAATACCCGATTACCCCGTTTACAGAAATCCTTATTTTGCACCGTTCTCCTTCACCGTAAGTCCGATTTTAGTGAAACCAACGCCAAAACGACTAGGGATGGCAATGGGTAGGGTTTGGGTAGGGTACTATAGTACCCGTACCCATACCCGCAGTTTAAAAAAATACCCATATCCGTGCCCGTACCCTCATGGGTATCAACTTTAATACCCGTACCCTTACCCTCTGGGTACCTAAGTGCCCGTACCCGTACCCATTACCCACACTTTAACTAAAATAAATCGATAAATAAATATTATTTTGTGATTAAATTTAAAAAGGATAAATACCACCTATAGTCCCTTAACTTAATTTCAGTTAACGTTTTAGTCTTTTATCTTTTTTTTTTCCCGATTTTGTCCTTTATTTTAATTTTAAGTGACAATTTAATCCTTTTTTTTAAATGTTAACAATGTTATCCTTTTTTTTTACAAAAATTCATCAAAATTTTCAAACAAAACTCATAAATTTAGTTATATTCTTTAATATAAAATAAACTTTATCAAATTTGTAACTCAAATCTTCAAATAAACTCATATTTGCCATTCTTTATTTGATGTTGTTAGAGATAAAAATATGAGTTTATTTAAAGATTTAAGTTATAAATTTGATGAAATAGCATTATAATGAGGATGATAATTAATTTTATGTGTTTTGTTTGAAATTTTTGATGAATTTTTTGAAATTTTGCATAAAATAAGGATAAATTGTTGACATTTTAAAACATAAAAGATCAAATTGTCACTTAAAATCAAAATAAAGGACCAGATCGGGGGAAAGAAAAAGATAAAAGACTAAAACGTTAACTGAAATTA
>JBBPBR010000007.1:46766842-46782918 GCA_037974775.1 Cicer pinnatifidum
TTATGCTTATCATATACATTTTTTTGCTTTTAAATTTTTTAACTTTAATTTATATCTCAAGTATAACATTTAGTCTAAAATATTTTAACAAAAAAAAAACTTTGGATTAACTATATTTATCTAATTTTTAAAATGGAAGACTAAAATTGCTAAAAGAAACTTTATGGGTCAAGATTGAATGTGTATATGTAACTCAAATTATAATTAAGTCAAAGTAATAAGTATATGTGTAACGTTGTAATAAAACTTATTATATTTTCCCTTAAAAAACAAAGATCTATCTAGATATATCTTTTTATTTAGAATGCAGGTGGGTGTATTTCTTTTCTAAGCAAGTGATCGTGTCCTTATGAAGTATTATATTTTATAGGAAGAAATATTCGTTTTCTTATGGGCCCATTTAGACTAGAAGTCGGCCGTTTTATGTACAGTAAACTAATTCCTAATAGGGCAGTTAAAAAACCGCAAGTGCAAGGTTCCTTAAATTTAACCTCTATTATTAAGTCTTCTATCAAAATATTTTTTTTTTAAATTTCGACTCATTATTTCATAGGGCTTAAGGGAGGGGCTCTAAGGGCTTAGAGCCCCTAATATTTTGTTAATTTTGAAATTTTTTTCGTGAAAAAAAAAATTATCCAAAAAAAAAAAGAAAATTTTTTATCGAAAAAAAATCGGAAATTTTTATAGAAAAAAATCAAAAATTTTGTATAATAAAAAATCGAAAAAATTTTATAGTAAAAAATCGAAAAAATTTATAGAAAAAATCAAAAGTTTTTTATTGGTGAAAAAACTGAAAAATTTTATTTCTCAAAAAAAAAATCAATTTTTTTTTTAAAAAAAGAGGGTCTATGGGCCTATTAAGCCCACTAAATTTTAGGAGCTTTTAGTTTAGGGACCTTTTAAATTATTAATTTTTTTGCCTTCTCCAAAATGTGGGCTGGAGCCAATAATTAGGAGGCGTGTCAAATTGACAGCTCTAATCCCTAACATGTATTTGGTTGCATCCATTATCATCAAAGAAAAACAAAAGGAAGGAAAATAGGGAATAATGTGTATTTTCCAACATTTGGTTCTCTATATTTTGAAGGAAGGAAAGAGGAGTTTGTGTGGGGATTGACTAAATGATTAAACTCAAACAAATAATTAATTTTAATTATGAATTGTTTTCAATAATTATAATTTTAATAAAAGTAAAAATAATTTTTTTATTAGATTTAATTTATCGTCTTCTAATCGAACATTAAATTGTTAAAAATTTCAATTATTTTGAAAACAATAGGATTAAAAAAGGAGTTTTAGTGAACATTGTTATATTGTTTTCCAACAATCAAAATGAAAGCAATTTATCTATGCGTGGAGGAAATTTAAGAGAACCTAACTTTGAATATGTTAAACTATTTATATTGAGAAAAGGACAAAATCTTAGTCAAATAATCAAATTAGGGATTAGTTATATAGTCAATTGGTCCAAAGAATGGAAACTTTGAAGATATATAATGCTAATAACTATTGTTAGGATATCTGTTAATAAATTCAAAACAAAATAAAAGAAAACTAGTGTGTAAAATATTTTACTTGAAATATTACTCGTTATTGATTAAACATAAAAATTAAAAATTCGTGTATTTCACATTTTTAAAGTTTAAAATTTATTTGTGTTTTATAAAAAAATTTAATCTTTTAATTTTTGTAGCAAGTATGATTAGAGCATTTATTAGCAATGATCCATAAAATAATTTAGAAGTAAATGCGTAGGTGATGAGTGTTGCCTAAAATTCAAAGCATAAATGAACCACAAATCAATTAAAGCAAGGAACACAAAAAACATTATATGACGCTTGTGTCAGCTATTTCACTTTAAAGTGGGAAAAACGTGGACATATGTGGGTTATTGGCCAATAGAAATGCTCCATGTCTAAGACATGTGTTTCCCAATTAAAGAAAAAAGTTATTTTTTGGTGCAGCCAAAAGGGAAAAAGTTAATACTAATAAAGAAATCTGCAAAACTCAAATGACCAATCGTATAGAATCTGAGAATTTGTCAATTGAAAGTGACACGGAAAATCCACGTGAACAACCCACCAGTCTCTGTCACGCAAAAATAATCGTATACTAGTTATTTTTTATTTACTATTTTAGAAACTAGTATATATATTTAATGTTTATTTGTTTAATAATTAGTAAGTGTGTTAATTTTTCAATATTTGTTAATATAACGTGGTCAATTTTTTTATTTTAAAAATAATTGGTATTTGTAACTTTGTTAATGTTACTTTTTGTTAATTTTATTTAGCTTATAATATGTTATTTAATATTATGTAAATATATAATTATACGAAGTAAAAAATAAATTAATTGATCAAAATCTAGTCACACCTTAATTTAAGAGTGCCGTTCAATTTGAATTTTTTTAATGTAGGTCACTTGATTAAAAATAACATATGAATTTAATTCAATTGGATTGATTTCTTCTAAAAATATATGATCTGATTTAATTAATTGATATTTGGATTTCTTCATCATTATTTATTTATATTATGTTAAGTAACAGATTATAACTGTAGTGCTAATATAATGAAAGTTAACATCGCAAAGTAATAATATTAATTATGTTTAAAATGAATTAAAAAATAATTATATATACACATATTTATAAGGTGAGAATCAACTTATTTTAAGAATAACTCTTTTTAAATATTCCGTTTAATAATTTTTTTGTTGACTTTACTAATCAAAGTACTAATTTTTTTCACTTTAAGTGTAGTTTGAATTAGTTTGATTAATTTAATTTTTTATGGATGCATAATTACATATTTACATTGCTTCAATCAAATTGTAAACTAAAGAAAATCATCATATATAGTACACTAAATGATAACATTTTAAAGTAGATCTCAAAAAATAATTTATTTTTTTTCAAACACTACACCGAAAAATGAACTATATTGATTTGTATAGTTGGATCCTTCTAAAAGAATATTTATAAACAAAGGATTGGAACCTAATTCTAATAATCTGTTACTTTGAATAACTAAAATGTGCTCCAACTATAGTTAAGCGGCTAAACTCATGTGACAATGGGTTAAACCATTGTTGGTTAGTGTCAATTTTATTTGCAGATTGTTTTTGAAATCGAAAACACTTACAACTCAGTTTTTGGATGCATTAATGCATATTAAATTGTTACCGTTGAAACTAACAAAATTAGACATCTTTTTTATTATAACAGAAACACAAAAAATATCATATTTAATCATTAATATATTTTAAAAAGTCACTTCAAATATTGATTAATAAAGAAGAAATTATCAAAATAAAAAATCAAGAATTCATATCAAATCAAATTCGACCACCCAATGCAACCAACATTTTAACAGAGCTTAATCCACCTCAATCATCTAAATCAAATTCATGAATTCAAATACTAAATTGGGTCAAAATTCATCCAATTCTATACAATCCTAGTGCTCTGAATTGTGATATGTGGTGGATATGTTGGACTATTCTTGACTATAGCCGAACATTTTGATATTTTCATCAAATTAACAATTACTCTTTTATTATTTTTTCTACTAAAAATGGGGACACTCACACATTGCATGCCTCTTGGTTTTTGTCAAATCAAACAATTCACCTGATCTCAAATATACGGGCACTATCAAATAATCCATCCTATTTTTTTTTTTTTTTTGACAAAAATAAATAATCCATCCAATCAAATTTCAAACCATGGTTATTTTAATAAAATTAATCTTGCTATTTTTTATCTTGCAATGTAAATTATTTTTTAATTCAACATCTAATTAATATTATACATATTTTTTTTATTTATAATTATTTTTAATATGTGTAAATTAATTAAAAAAAATAATATTTATTATGAAAAGTAAAATTTCCTAATTTATACAACACTTTTTGCTAATAGTCTTGGCCCATACTTCTTTATATTCCTTACACTTGCCTCTTATCTATATAAGACGATTATTGGGCACATGTCTTTATCATTTTTTTCACATGTCAAAATCACAATTAATTTATTCTTTTTAAGACATTGTCTCTCACTTTGACTTTTGTCTTCTGCCTTTTTCTACGATGACTATATTCAATGTATGCAAAAGGTTCTCATTGATTCAAGGCTGAGGTTGAGGTAATGTTGTTGTGTTTGGTGACAAAAAATGAGTATGTATCAATTTTTTTGTATGTAACTAATATCGGCTCGGGTATGAAATTAATGTAGTTGATCAACGGTTTTGAGTTTAATGGTATTAAATAATACTCTTATTATTCCATAAAATTTATTACATTTGTTCACAATACATAATTTAAGAAAAAAATACTAATAGAATAAAGAAAATATTAATTTTATTAAATATATTTGTGTAATTTCTAATATTTTCTAAAAACTCTCCACTCAACTATATTAAATGGTTTATTGTGCATGATCATCATTTTAGCTAAGATTTCACGATTAACCTTTAGAGTAAATTTTTTTCCTTTTCAATTTTCCTTGAGCACTAATAAGTATATCATTCACATCATGATACTTATGGACCTTTTTACAATTATCAACATGACGACATAAATGAGAAGTTCCTTTAGCTGAAATACAACTCAATAATTTTCAACACCTATTACATCTACATCTTTCTTTTCCATCTATAACACCAACTTTTACAAGATATTTCTAAACTGCAGATGTTAGTGTCTTACTTTTTTTAGTTTGTACTTCATAAGACACTTCTTGATTAGTGTCATGAATAGCAATTAAATTGGGTTGAGTTTGAACTGATAATGATATTGTTTGAGATTCCTTAGCTTTATTATCAAGTATTTCAACACTACCACTACTATTTTACATATTGCAAGCATACACAAACTATAATCCCTAAAAATCATCATCTCAAATTAGAACAAACAAACAACATGAAGATAGTCAATCAAAATAAACAAACAACGCGAACTACTTTAAAGATCACTAGTAATTGATTTCTTAAAGAATAAATACATATATACACATTAAAACGAGCGGAAGTAAAAATTTGTCATAGATTGAGCAACAACACAAAAAGACACAAGTAATAATTAAATTTGCTATAGCAAGAATACAGTCGCAAGGAGAAAAATCTTACATAGCAACAACACAGTCTCAATTTAATTTTTGTTTGATTGGACCTTTTTTAAGGCCAATTTTACTTTTTTTAAAAAAATTGATTATGCGGGTTGTAGGCTATCCGATACATATACAGGCTAACCCAAATGGGTAATCACTACAAGAAAAACACATATTTGTGGCCAAATTTATAAATATTTTGTGGCCGAATAAAACCCTCACAAATTTGTGACCGAAAAAGCTCTCACAAAGGCTAAAATTGAAATTGGTCATTTTTTGTGGCTGAAAAATCCCTCACAAATTTTTAAATATTTAACTGGATTTTGTGACTGCCTAAGCCCTCACAAAATCACAACATTGTGATTTTGTGAGGGCTTAGACAGCCACAAAATCCAGTTAAATATTTAAGGATTTTGTGAGGGCTTTTACAGTCACAAAAAATGAATTTGTGAGGGCCAGATCCGTCACAATGATCTGATGTGACTAGGGTGTTTGTGGCGGCCTATGCCGCCACAAAGGATTTGGCACGTGGCGTTTGTAGCTGCAAAGGCCGCCACAAAAGACGCCCAATCCAACTGGATTTTTCTGGCCGCTCAGGCCGTCACAAGTGTACATGACCGTTGCATTTACTGGCGACAAAGGCCGCCACAAAGGGAAAAGTGTACGTTGGCTTTACTGGCGGCAAAGGCCGCCACAAACTCCTTATAGCCGTTGGCATTGTGGTTGCTTTGGCCGCCACAAATGCTCAAAGCCAATCCTATATATATCTCTCACCTCCTACTTCATTTTTTCATTCCAACTTCTCTCTAAAACTTCATTCTCACTATTCTCTCCTCCTTCTCTCTACACAAAATTTTTCTTCATATAAATTTGGTAAGTTTAAATTATATTATGTATGTAATTTTATAATTTTATTTTTTAATTTGATATAACTAATTAATGTTATTGATTTTTATTTGTATAGTGCTTGTTAATTATTTCGAAGACTTGCAAGCATCGTACGTGAGTGAAAGCTTGAAGTCAGATGCTACTCAGCATTCAAGTTAGTATTTTATATATTTTAAATTTAGATTAGTAAATATATATATATATATATATATATATATATTATTTTTAAAATATAGATTAGTAATATATATATATATATATATATATATATATATATATATATATATAATTTAGATTAATTTTATAAATTTATTTTTAAAAAAATAGGAATGATGTTGTTTACATATTAATATATGATAAATTAAAGTTTCAAACCACGGTTAAAATATATTAGTTTTAATATAATTATTATTTAAAAAAACATTATTAAAATTGATGATATTATTATTTTTTGTTATAAATAAGTCTTGATTATTAGTCTTGATTTTTAAAAAAACATCATTTAAAATTTTATATAGGTTTGTATAATGATATAGTCTTGATTAATAATTTATTATATTGTTTGCCAAATAATTAATATATAATCCCCTAATTGACATATATATCAAAGTTATTGATTTTAAAAAAACATTATTAAAATTTATCATATAAATTATTATTTTTTTTTTATAAGTATTAATATTTTATTATATTATTTATAATTTATTATATTGTTTGCAAATTAATTTATATATATATATATAATGTTTATTTAATTATTTTTTTTTTGTTAGTATTGATATTTTTTTGTTAGTATATATATATATATATATATATATATATAAAGCAACTATGGATTTAGACCGTAGTTAGATGTACGATAGGAATTTTCCTGGAAGAAAGGGTCTTAAACAACGTTTTGCTAACAAGGTCGAAGACTTTCTCAATTTTGCGAGAGTGCAAAAAATTGTCCAAGATGAAGGGGGAATGAGATGTCCATGTTGTTTATGTCGATGTAGACGGTTTAAAAGTGAAGATGAAATAAGAGTGTATTTGTATGCAGACGGATTTATGCCTAACTACTGGATTTGGACTAATCATGGAGAAGAGTCTCCGGCCGCGCCTAATACTAGTACATCTTTGGAGAATTATAACATAGGTCCTTCAAGTAGTACTAACATGTTAGGTATAGATTATTATAACTATCAACACTTTGAGGCGATGAATGATATGATCTCAGATGCAATCAAAACAAGACCAACGAGTGGAATAGAAGAAGTTGAAGCAGGTCAAAATGAAGAAGTTGCATTTCAAATGGATGAAATGTCAAATTTGGATCATGTGATTGGAGATGAGACTATTAGTCAACTTTGTCATGAGTCACACATTGGAGAAGAAGTTGATGAACAAGAAATAGATGAATTGGAGAACGATGAAGGCAATATTGACTTAATTCACTCATCAAATGAATATATTGATGATGAAGATGACCAAGACGAAGACAATTAATTAATTAGGCATTATATATATATTTGTATGGATATCGATATGTATAATATTATATATATTTCTTTATTTATGTGAGTGTTAAAATTTATTTATGTATATTTCATTATTATATATATATATATATGGATATATAATTATTTATATATGTATATCATTATGTATTGTATTGTATTTCTTTATTTTATTATTATTTACATATAATTAATCTTATGTTAATTGTACATACACACATATATTATATTATATATATGTATGGATATGGATGTATATATATATATATATAGACATGGCTTCAGTGGGAGTAGGAGGATCAGGAGGTTCAGGAGGTTCAGGAGGTTCAGATGGATCAGGAGGACCAGGAACGGTGGCAATACAAGGAATATCTAAAACATCGTGCACGTGGTAAGAAAAAAGTTGCTAGACCACGTGTTGTTAATGATCAATCTCTAATGCCAATGCCGACCACTAGTACTAGTGGTGGAGCTATTCCTCTATATCCGGAGGTCCCAGTAGAGCCTTATACGTTAGACGAAATAATGGAACCCGGATGTGTTGATTGCTACAACTGCATTGTCATAATTCCAGAAGGAGATGAGTATGTAAACTATGATTGTTAAATATTTTATTATTACATATCATGTTACATTATTTTATTAATTAATTTTTATATTTAATTTGCATCTAAATTTTGAAGATATCTTCATTTTAAACCATCTGCAAAGGCAATTGCTGAAGTCATACAAGAGAAATACAAAAAACCATGGTTGTCTTGGGGTGAGATTAAAGAGGATAAAACACCTCAATTTAGGGAAGTTGATCAGTTTCTACATTGTTTCAAAGTAAGTGATTACATTAATTTATTTAAGTACTAATTAATTATATATACATTTGATTGCTTAATTGAATTATATTTTTAATATTTTTTAAATTTCAACAAACAACAGACTAAATGTACTTGGAAAAGAGAGCATGATGCCGCAATTATGGCTTCATTTGACCATCGTTTTTCAAAGCGTCTCTCATCTATGTTGTCTTACGCACGTAATAAGGGCGAAGAAAAACGACCTAATTGGATTGGTGAAAATATTTGGACTGCTTTGTGGAGTAAGTGGAACACAGATGCTTACAAACAGAAGAGAGAAAAAGCAAAGATTAATAGAGCATCTGAGAGGGGTACTAGTACTTATAAGGAAGGTTCCATGTCTGCTGGAGAAATTAAATATTATATGGTAATTAATTATTATTTATAATATATATCTATTAATATTTATTCAATTAATCATCACATTTCACCATAAACTTGACATTATTTTAATATATATTTTAGGAAAAGCAACTTGGAAGGGAGGTCACTCAGGCTGAGATACATCGCTATCTTTATGTTAATCCTCAAACAAATGAGTATACTGATTCGTTATCAAAAACGATTCAGGTAATTATTATATATTGATTCTTATATATTTACACCTTTAAATTATTATATATTAATTATAAAGTATTTTAATTTTTAATTTTTTGATTTTTAATATAGGAACAACTTCAACAAGTCATGAAAGAATGGGATGATCATCAAACTACTCTTCCTCCTGCTATGCGAGCTACTCCAGTGCAGCGGAAACAATATGAGACTGCAAGTTTTATGAACATCAGTGGTGGCAAGTACAAAGCGCGTGTGCTGGGAGCCGATACTTTATCATCAACCTTTGTGAAAGGTCCAACCGACTATATTCAGACTGAGACGTCTTCTTCTTATGCTAGTACGGATCGATCTCATCGTCCGGCGCCGATAGATAATATTGACCAGTTAAAGGAGCAATGGGCAAGTGAGCAAGAAGAAAGGACACATCAGCTGATACAAGCCGCAATTGATAAATTGAATGAGGAATGGAAACAGAGGTTTCAAGAGCAGCAACAACAATTTCAACAACAACAATTTTCATTTCCTCCTGTCTTTCATCAGCAGTTCCCGCCTCGGCCTCAATACTTGCATCAACAACCACTTTTCCAGCAGCAACAAAATTACTCTCAATACTCCCAGCAGCAACAACCGCCTCCAAATTTCCAACAGCAACATCAAGATCCTTCAAACTCTGCCTTCCAGCAACAGCAGCAGCCAATGTTTCAGCAACAACAATATTTTCATAATTATCAGTATGCTCCATCATCTTCACATCAACTTCCTCAACCTCAACCAGATCATCAAACTACATACCGACCGACTATGCCAACAATTGGGTTGATCAGACCAGATTTAAATAAACCTCAGCCAGCAAGGGCTCCTCCTTCGACTACTGGTGGTGCCATTGAAGATGAAATTCAATTTCAAATCATGATGTCTCCTCCAACACAAATGCATAATAATTTTGAGGGACTTCTTTCGTCGGGTATGAATGCAGGAAATAATGATGGTGGGAGTGGAGCTGATCAGACGAATTATTATGACGATTAATGTGATTTGAAGAATTTGAAAATATTATTTTTGGGTTGTATGACATTATTGTGTGCTTAATTAATTTCCACTTTGTAAGACATTATTTGTTAATTTTGGGTTTGTAAGACATTAATTGTTAATTTTGGAATGCATGTTTTATTTGATTTTGTCATAATTGCTATAGCTAGCTTTAATTATTATTAATATTATGTTTTTATATATAGTATTTATTTTAATTTTAATATTTAATATTTAATATTTAATTTTAATTTTATTTAAATTTTGATTTAATTTTAATTTAAATTTAAATTTATTTATAATTTACATTAATTTAAATTAATGTTTAATTATAATTATAATTATTAATTTAAATATTTAAATATTTTATATTAATTTAAATATTTTATTATTCAAATTAATCTTTAATTTAATTATTAATCTTTATTTTTAATTTAAATATTTTATTTTAAATTTTTAATTATATTAAGATTAGTTTATTATATATATATATATATATTAAATTTAATTTATAATCACATTATATTTCAAATTTAATTTAATTATAATTTAAATTTTAATATTATAACTATATTAATTTATTATATATAATATTATAATAAACTATTATTTTTGAATTAAAAATTAATTTATTAATTACGTTGGCATTTGAGGCGGCCAAAAGCACTCACAAATGCCCAGTCAGCAAATTCAGCTTGGCATTTGTGGCGGCCAAAAACCCTCACAAATGCCCAGTCAGCAATCCTTTGTGGCGGCCAAAAGCCCTCACAAACGTCTAATCAGGCAAATTCAGCATGTCCTTTGTGGCGGCCTATGCCCTCACAAAGGCAGACTTTTGTGGCTGCAAAAGCCCTCACAAATGCCTGTCTTTTGTGGCTGCAAAAGCCCTCACAAATGCCAACCTGTTTCAGGCACTTTGTGGCTGCAAAAGCCCTCACAAAATTTTGTGACTGGCTTCTTTGTGGCTGCCAAAAGCCCTCACAAAAGCCACGTTTGTGGCTGTTTTTTTCCCTTTGTGAGGGCTTTTGGCCCTCACAAAATCCATCTATTCTTGTAGTGAATGAATTTATTCAAACCGGACTCAAAAGCTCTGAAAAATTCGGGCTGAAATTATTAGGTCCAAGTCC
This sequence comes from Cicer pinnatifidum, assembly GCA_037974775.1. Taxonomy (NCBI): domain Eukaryota; kingdom Viridiplantae; phylum Streptophyta; class Magnoliopsida; order Fabales; family Fabaceae; genus Cicer; species Cicer pinnatifidum. The sequence goes on from JBBPBR010000007.1 coordinate 46,777,905, forward strand.
TGTGTTTTAGCACACTGAGCGGACTATCCCATATTTGACTGGCTCTACCTATAGATTAGCTTACATTGAAAGACAAGTTAAGCTATAGTGTCAATAATTTAGTCTAATATCAATTATTTCTATCATCTTCCAGCTTGTATTAACTCTACTCTTATTGATGAAATAAAATAAGTTTATTTTGCTTCAAAATAATAAATAGATGAGATACAAAGTGGAGAATAATAATTTGAAAGTAATACATATAATATTAATCATATTATATAATTATAAATAATAAATATTATATTGAAAACTAAGCATGAATTTTTTTAGATTTTTTTTTTCCAAAATTGATGGTTATGGTGGAACAAAGTGAGAAGCAATACCACAAATATTTGTCATATCTCAATTAATTAAAAGATTATACTTTAATAGTCAATTATTTAAAAAAATAATATATATCGTTAAGACCTAACTCAAATAACAAATGCCAAAATTATTAGGCTTGAATACTAAGTTAATTAAGCTGATTTCAAAATAGTTGATGGGGCATCTACTAATGTGAGTCATTACAATCATCCGTTATTTGAAGGATTTCAAATGATTGTTGTTCATTATCTCATTGTTCATAGATGTTGTTCTTTTTTTGGTACTAAGGCTAATACAATTAGTAAACTCGATGTATGGAGAATAAGTACCTTGTAGTTATCACGTTGTGGACCACCTTACTCTATTTATTCAACAGGTTGTTTTGATCGAATGTATGTCAATTTTGATTTGAAGAAGAATATTATTCCTAAAAGTATTACCAAAGTCAATACGAAAAATTGTATTCAATGTGTTTTACATGTGGTATGTATGATGTTAAATCTATTAAGAAATTAGAGGTTATTTTAAAATTAAAAAATTTGTCACTAAAAATTATGACAAAAATAGTAGAGAGAATTCAATAATAATTCAATAAAAAAATTCAATAATTATGATCAAATTAGAAATTAAGGTTGAATTTGAAGTGAAATTCATCCCTTATTATTTTTTTATTATAAAATTCCAATACTTTTACACTTGTTAGTTTGAAATTAGTCAATCAACTCAAAAAACAATTGTTTAATTTTAATAATTAAATATAATTTAATAGTATAACATAATCATTTGACATTGAGTACACATATTGAAATGCTATGGATGTTGTTGGTGATTATACTATGGCGGCGGTGCAACCAATTCCTGCGAAGATGCTTAGGATCGAGATGATGCAAGAGTGAGTTCAAAACATATAGGGTTAATTGCACTTTTGGTCTCCCTATTATAAGTGAAAATTGAAAGTAGTCCCCCCATTTTGTTTGTCCCTAGTTTTAGTCCCCTAAACAGAATTTGAGCCCAAATCATGATGAGTTTTCTTTTTTTTTTATGACGTGTCAATAAAAAGGTGACGTGGCAGACACTTACGTGGAATAAACTCATTATTATATTATTTCTGACTAAAAAATATAATTTATATTTTCAAAAATCATTTTAATAATTGTGACAATATTTTTAAAAATACAATTAAATTGTTAAAATTAAATTAAAATAAAATGAAAAACATGTCCAGCAGCATGAGGGCAAATTGAGAATCAGAATCGTATGAACTTGTTTGAACCCTAAATCAAAAAACAGCCCCAATTCGCCAAAAGCCCCAAATCGTTTTTCATGCTCGTGTGATGTTTGTTGAACCTGAATTTTGGAAGGAGATTCGTGATGCTATGAGATTATTTTTTGAAGATGTTGATATGCTGCAATCATATGATGATGATACTAATACATTATTTCTAGAAAAAATGGAGGATTCTCATCGGAGAGCTCATGTGGGACTACGACACTTACTGCCCTTGTACTTGGAAGGCATTTGCTTGTTGCTAATGCTGGTGATTGTCGAGCAGTTCTTTGCAGGAGAGGTGCAACTGTTGAGATGTCTCAAGATCATAGGCCAAGTTATTTACCAGAACGAAGGAGAGTGAAGGAGATAGGCGGCTTCATTGATGATGGATATCGCAATGGTTATCTCTCAGTAACCCGTGCCCTTGAGGATTGGGACTTGAAATTTCCACTTGGTGCTGCATCTCCTCTTATTGCTGAGCCAGATGTTCAACTGGTTACATTGACAGAAGAGGATGAGTTCTTTTGGCGAATTGGGGCTGTTTTTTTATTTAAGGTTCAAACAAGTTCATACGATTCTGATTTTTAATTTGCCTTCATGCTGCTGGACATGTTTTTCATTTTATTTTAATTAAATTTTAACAATTTAATTGTATTTTTAAAAATATTGTCACAATTATTAAAATGATTTTTGAAAATATAAATTATATTTTTTAATCAGAAATAATATAATAATGAGTTTATTCCACGTAAGCGTCTGCCACGTTACCTTTTTATTGACACGTCAATAAAAAAATGACAACTCATCATGATTTGGCCTCAAATTCTGTGTGGGGACTAAAACTAGAGACAAACAAAATGAGAGGCTACTTTCAATTTTCACCTATAATAGGAGGACCAAAAATGTAATTAGGCCAAACATATATTTGGGAAGGTGTTGGGTTCTAGTGTTGGGTCGTGTAGATTTACGGTCGTGATTTAACTAGTGCAACCGGTCCAAATCATAGTTGATCTAGATAATAAATATAAAGATGACATTCATAAAAAGTTCATGTCAAAAATAATTTATAAATTAAAAGTCAAACAAATATGTACTTTTTCAAATAACTTATTGTAAAATCCATAAAAAATAAAAGAGTGCACAAATACTAAAAAGAAAATAACTGTGTCGTTTCTTCACTAGGCCCATAACAAAGTAGCAACATAAATTGAAGCCCAATACTTTGACCTTCATAACAATAACCGTAAATGAGATTTAGGGTCATTTTGTTAAAGCAATCCATAAAAATTATTATTTTTTTCAAAAATTAATCACATTTAAAATTTTTTCATTTATTTATTTAGTTTTTTTTTAATGTGAATATGAAAAATAATATAAAATGGTTTGTGAGAAGCTTTTTTTAATATTGTATCAAAAACATATTTTTGTAACTTAAAAAAGAAAATTGAGATTCACTATGAAAAATGATCTTAAATCAACTTCTGGTTTTCTTACAAATGTTTAAAAATTCCTTAAATTATTAAATATCAAGTAAGAAAGTTGCAAGGGAAACAAATATTTAGATCATAATGAAACTCTTATATTTATAAAGGCTATGTCAGCGTCACTAATGCACTTTGTTGATTAATTTTGTTGAATGAAACAGTAGGCTTGCAATTTTTTCTGTTTTTTCTTGCTCACACAATTCTTGCATTCATATGCTCCTAAACTTTCATATTTTTTTTTTTGTGTTGGTAGAATACTAATAACATGTAATCTAAAAAACCCCCAAATTCATGCGTGATGCCAACTCCATTGTTAGATATTTTTGCATCGACGTGTTAAGATTTAGATCCGACACTACTTTGTGTTTGTATTTGAAGATTTTTTTTTCTATAAACTTTTTTTGTTTTTTTTTAATGTTTTGATGATTTTCTTTTAGGATGTTGTTTATAACCATTTGTTGTTCAATACCAGTAAAAATTTAAATTTTTTTTAAGTTTGGATGAACACCAGAGTCATGAACACTTTTTTGAGTTTGAATGAACATCATAGTGATCAACATCGATTGAAAAAAAAAAGAAAGGAAAGTTATAATAATAAAAAAAAACTATTAACATTTTTATTTTGGTACAAAACTTTATTACCAGTTTATTAATGAATATACATAGGTTTCTCTCAAAAAAAAAAATAATAAATATATTTTGATTATTAGTAGTTAATGTGGATCAATTTTGTTTTAAAAAATAACACACACTAATCGGTATTTTCAATTGGTTTAACATGAACCAAAACATCAATCGGTGCAATCTAAATGGACCTATGGTCATTTGTAACATTATGAAATTATATTTATAATTTATGTTTAGAATATTCAATTTTACTATAGTAATTTTATTTATATTTTTTTTTTACTTCTTTTTATCTTCGTTTTTAGTGGATGGGTATAATAGGATAGTTAGTAATTTGACATATAATATTTTTTACAATAAAAAAATATTTATATTAAAAAAAAAATATTAAATATAACTATATTGTGAAAATCAAATTATATAAAATTATAGAATAATTGTTACTTGTGTGATTTGATATATATTAATCGGATTTTGATTAATTTTATATATTAATAGATATTCTAATTAATATAAATATTATGGTATATATTGTTATAATTGTAAATTCTATAATCAATTTATTTTATGAGTTGAATTGTGATTATTAGTTTATTGTTATTGAGATGTATATTTGAATCTAATGTGTAATGTGACTTATTTATATATATATTTTTTCTTGTTATATATATTAATCTAATAATATGAATCGTGTAAAATATATCATATAAGTTAGATTTTTATTTGATTATTCATTAAAAATTTAGACATTACAGTATTTTAGTTCAAAATCTATCACTATCCACTAGTATAAAAATATAATACACGGAACAGGGATTGCTAAAACCCAGAGGGAGTGCATCTGAGAGATAAAGTTCTAGCGGTGTTGAAATTATGCAACAAAGAAAGAAACGCTAACAAGAAAATCTTCATTTCATCAAATATATATTTTAATATAAAATTTAAAACACATATAAAAATATATAATATTAATTATTTTAAAAAAAAAATTATATTTTCTTTTTATTTTTGTGAGTGCGTCTAAATTTATGACTACACAACAATTTCATTCAAATTATATACTATATAAATTTAATATTTATTTATCTATTTAATGATAAGTAAGAGATTATTGTTTTATAATGTAAAAAAATAGATTGTAATATTTTGTTTTTTAATAATATTTATTAATACATGTTACCGATTTTTTAATTTTTAAATATTATTATTGTGAATACTAATTTTTGTTATTATGTTATATATGTTATTTACCGTATTTTAATGTTTTATGCATTACGCCGGTCAA
>JBBPBR010000007.1:46786807-46814658 GCA_037974775.1 Cicer pinnatifidum
AAAAAAAAAAAAAAAAAAAAAAAAAAAAAAAAAAAAAAAAAAAAAAAAAAAAGTGAAACAAAAAAAGAAAGTAAAGTGAAAGTTGAAAGAGGATGACCTGACGTTGGAGGACCGTATTCGGAGAAGGAAAGATAACCGTCGTGGTTCTTGTCGTGAATGTTCATTTCTCTCTGACTTTGATGCAACACTTCTCTTTGGACTTGCTCGAAGTTCCATTCAGTTAATTCGTGGAGGGAGACATACTGATCTGCGGGGTCCACATCGATATCCGGGAATACACGGAGAATCGTGTCAGTTACATTTAAGTTTTCATCCAACTCTTGAGTTGAGTGTGAATGATTAACGTTCGATTGTTGGTTTTCATCACGGTGGAGCTCGAGACGGTGGTGGTGGTGGCGGTTGTTATTTGGTGAATGGATGAGGACAAAGAAAATCACAATTGCTCCAATCGCGTAAACAACCATCGACTCTCTCTCCATCTCTTTTGGGTTCGTAATTTTCGGGTGGATATTGGTTTGCTATTTATAGTGATATGATATGTCATTTGCATCATCACTCCTGCCATTTGTACTTGACAGTGCGGTACTTACTACTCAGTCTTGACCGTTTGATCTAGATCCACGGTTCAGATCAATTTACTATGTAAATTTGATTTTAAATGTGAACCAAACTTCAAATCCATGATTCGGGTCTATTGCTGCAGGTCGCACTCTGTCGCTGGTGGCACACCTTCAAAAAAAAAATATTGGAGATATCAAATTTTTAATATTTAATTAAAGTAATAAACATAATATATAATTTGTGTATTGAAATTTTAAGATGTAAATTTATAGTATAAACACGTAAAGAAATTTGCAAATGCAACCACAAATCTAACGAAATTCACATTAACAAGATGCTTAAATTTGAAAGAGATTGAGCTATGTGTATAAGATATTATTTTTTATCTTTTTCCTTTATTATACTTTTAAAATTTTTCTCATAATATTTGAACCAAACATATGAAAATATGTTCATCTGATTTGATTCTGGATTAATATTTTGAAAATTTGCGATACTTATTTAAAAAATTTATAAATAAAAACTTTTTTGAAAATAATTTTTTATACTGTGAAAACAGTTACATAATTTTTTTTATCATGGGATTACATAAGTTAAAATAGAAAAATAATATTAAATAATTAAAAAATACTTATATATGACAATTTTTTAAGCTAATACTAATAGCACGGTGTCAAATAAAATATAATAATTTCTTTATGATATAGATGATCAACACTAAACTAGTCAAATTATATTTAAATCAAGGTCTTATTAGGTACTTGTTATTAGAAATTAAAAGATAAAATTTTGTATTGAAAAAATTAAATACACAAATTTTTATACACTATCTTGAAACATTTGTCTTACATCAGCATAGATTTTGTTAATTTTATTTAATTGAGTTTGAACTTATACACACACAAACTAAATTAATTTTTTATTTATTAAGTTACTAATTTAATTTTTATATCTTAAGAGAAATTCTAAACACAATTAAAATTTAAGTAGAAAGATAGTGTATTTTTTAACTATTACACTTCTGTAATTTTTGTATAGATTATTTAATAAATTTGGAAATTTGGAGTGGCTTACAAATCTCACCCGCCTCTAAGCGTTGCTCATGCTTTACTATTTGAACGTGTAAAGAAAGTCTAAGAAAAAAAAAAATGAAGATAAGGTTTCGTAGTAAAGAAGATTGAAGGCAACTCAGTAGGCAAGAATAATAGACTTAGAAAACCAAATATTTAAATGGTGAGTTAGCGGAATGGAATAATTTCCAAACATTACTCCTATCAACTAGGATTAATTAATGACATTTATATTATAAATATGTTATCCTAATGGTGCTGTGCTAAGTGTAACAACGTGATTGATTAACTGAGTAGATTTGAACACGCGTCTTGTTCTGGACCAATTAATTAACAAGACTAAATAAAACAACCACGCACACACCCTGCGGCTCTTGGTCCAGCTAATGTGCTCTAACAACATTTTGACATGAGTAAATATTGAGAATACTTAAAAAGTTTCATTAAAATCAAATGTAGATAAAGAAACAAGACCACAAGAGTATCATACGAATAATGTGTTTGTCTTCAATATTTAATATCATAAATTTTAAAATTCTCAACTTTTGAAAAAAATAAGTATTATACTGGATACGTGAATGCATTTAATTAACAAACTCAATAAATCTAAATTTCATGTACTCCTTCGTTTTAAATTATCGATTTATTGATCTTTTAAAGTTTCGACACAAATATAATAAATTGACCAGTGGAAATGTGCTATTTTACTAAATTAACCATGTTTGTTAATAAATGTATGCTTAATAATGTACTTGGTCAATGAAAATTCGCAATAAAAACAACATATCTTGTATATAATATAATTAATAAGAGTAAAAATGGAGAAATGTAATCAATGATGCATTGGAATGACAAAACAATACTTAATTTGGCATTTTTACTTTAGACAAAGCAATACTTAATTTGGCATTTTTACTTTAGATACTTAATCCTTAAAAAATGAAACCAAACATGCACTAACAAAATAACATAAACACCTCACTACACACAACAACATTATAAAACCCCCAATTTAGAAATGCCACAAAACTACTCAAACAAAGAAAATGCATTAATGGGGTTAGTGAAAAACTGAATATTTTCGATCTGATTTAATTATTTTTGCAAAATTGTAATTTCTTTTTTTTTTTTTTTTTCTAGTTTTTTGGTCTATAGGTGAGAGTGGTGTTTATTTTCGGTTCGCTTTTTGGTTACTTGAGTGGCGAGTTTTTAGCTACGGATTCGAAAAAATTAATGAAGTGTAATTTAATTTTGGCAGGAGATCCTGATTTTTGTTTCGTTTTGGACTTTCTCTGTCTCTACACAGCTTTCAAAAATCATCTTTTGCTTTATATTGACTTTTCATTTTTTTTTTCTTCTAATTTTAGGTTAAGATAAATTTTTTTATTAATGGTTAAGATTCAATTTATAGAAACTTTTTAATTTTAGCGTGAATAATATTTATTTTCTTTTATGACGAGAAAATTATTAATAAATATGATTTTTTATTACATACGTAGGTATGTATTTTGTAAAATGAGTATATTAATTTGAGATGGATAGAGTATTGAAAAATATTAATAGTATTTAATATATATATATATATATATAAAACTCAAATTATAATTAAGTCAAACTGTGAAAGTAATAAGTATATGCGTAACGTTGTAATAAAACTTATTATATTTTCCCTTAAAAACAAAGATCTATCTAGAAATATCTTTTTATGTAGAATGCAGGTGGGTGTATAGTCCAGAAGACTATAGTGTAATATTAATTTGCTTCTTTTCTAAGCAAGTGATCGTGTCCTTATGAAATATTATATTTTATAGGAAGAAATATTCGTTTTCTTATGGGCCCATTTAGACTAGAAGTAGGCTGTTATATGTACAGTAAACTAATTCCCATTTGGTTGCATCGATTATCATCAATGAAAAAAAAAAGGAAGGAAAATAGGGGATAATGTGTATTTTCCAACGTTTGGTTCTCTATATTTTGAAAGAAGGAAAGAGGAGTTTATGTGGGGATTGACTAAATGATTAAACCCAAACGAATAATTAATTTTAATTATGAATTGTTTTTGATAATTAATATTATAAAAATAATTTTTTATTATATTTAATTTATCGCCTTCTAATCGAACTTTAAATTCTTAAAATTTCAATTATTTTGAAAACAATAGGATTAAAAAAGGAGTTTTAGTGAACATTGTTATATTGTTTTCCAACAATCAAAATGAAAGCAATTTATCCATGCGCGCAGGAAATTTAAGAGAACCTAACTTTAATATGTTAAACTATTTATTATGTTGAGAAAAGGACAATCTTGGTCAAATAATCAAATTAGGGATTAGTTATATAGTCAATTGGTCCAAAGAATGGAAACTTTGAAGATAAATAATGCTAATAACTATTGTTAGGATATCTGTTAATAAATTCAAAACAAAATAAAAGAAAACTAGTGTGTAAAAAATTTTACTTGAAATATTACTCGTTATTGATTAAACATAAAAATTAAAAATTCGTGTATTTCACATTTTTAAAGTTTAAAATTTATTTGTGTTTTATAAAAAAATTTAATCTTTTAATTTTTGTAGCAAGTATGATTAGAGCATTTATTAGCAATGATCCATAAAATAATTTAGAAGTAAATGCGTAGGTGATGAGTGTTGCCTAAAATTCAAACCATAAATGAACCACAAATCAATTAAAGCAAGGAACACAAAAAACATTATATGACGCTTGTGTCAGCTATTTCACTTTTAAGTGGGAAAAACGTGGACATATGTGGGTTATTGGCCAATAGAAATGCTCCATGTCTAAGACATGTGTTTCCCAATTAAAGAAAAATGTTATTTTTGGTGCAGCCAAAAGGGAAAAAGTTAATACTAATAAAGAAATCTGGAAAACCCAAATGACCAATCGTATAGAATCTGAGAATTTGTCAATTGAAAGTGACAAGGAAAATCCACGTGAACCCACCAGGGCTGCCTCTGACACGCAAAAGTAATCGTATACTTGTTATTTTTTTATTTATTCATTAATGTTATTTGTAACTTTGTTAATGTTACTTTTTGTTGTGTTATATGTGTTAATTTTATTTAGCTTATAATATGTTATTTAATGTTATGTAAATATAATTATACGAAGTAAAAAATAAATTAATTGATCAAAATCTAATCACACCTTAACGTAAGAGTGACGTTCAATTTGAATTAGTTTTGATGTAGAAAATCACTTGATTAAAAATAACATGTGAATTTAACTCAGTTTGGATTATTTCTTTTTAAAATATATCATCTGGTTTAATTAATCGATATTTGGATTTCTTCATCCAGTTTTACAAATACATCATTATTTATCTATATTATGTTAAGTAATAGATTATAACTATAATACTAATATAAGAAAAGTTAACATCGCAAAGTAATAATATTAATTATGTTTAAAATGACGTAAAAAAATAATTATATATACACATATTTATAAGGTGAGAATCAACTTATTCTATTTAGATATTCCTTTTAATAACTCTTTGTTGACTTTGAATTTTACTAATCAAATTACTAATTTTTTTCACTTTAAGTGTAGTTTGAATTAGTTTGATTAATTTAATTTTTTATGGATGCATAATTACATATTTAGTTTGCATCAATTAAATTGTAAACTAAAAAAAATCATCAGATATAACATACTAAATGATAACATTTTAAAGTATTGTCAAGTTAGAAAGATAACTGATAATTTGTAAATCCCAAACAATAATTTATTTTTTTCAAACTACTACACCAAAAAATAAACTATGTTGATTTGTATAGTTGGTACTTTAATTACTCTAAAAAAATATTAAAGAAAGATTTGTAGATATTTTTTAATACAAAAATCCTTTAAAAAAAAATGTAAGTAAAAGTAAAATGCAGTTAAATTATGAATAAAATAAGTGTATGATTGATTATGGTTTCCCTAAAAGAATATTTATAAACAAAGGACTGGACCTAGTTCTTATAATCTGTTACATTGAATAACTAAAATGTGCTCCAACTATAGTTAAGCGGCTAAACTCATGTGACAGTGGGTTAAACCATAGTAACTCGTATTAATGCATAAATATTTTGCTATTTGATTATATACACGAATTAATTGAAATAAAATGAGGCTTACTTTCCCTTGGGTGCCTACATAAGAAGCAATAATTATAAAAATCACCAAGAAAAATGAACTTATTTAGTGTCATAAAACTAAATTTTTATTTTAAATATACTACTAGCATCACATTAAATATGGATATAAAACTAATTCTAAAAATTAATGCATATTAAATTGGTACCGTTAAAACTAAAAGAAATACACATCTTGTTTATTATAACAGAGACACAAGAAAATATCATATTTAATCATTTAATATATTTTAAAAAGTCACTTCAAATGTTGATTAACAAAGGAGAAACTATCAAAATAAAAAGTCAAGAATTCATATCAAATAAAATTCGACCACCCATTACAACCAACATTATAACACCGCTTAATCCATGCCTCAATCATCTAAATCAAATTCATGAATTCAAATACTAAATTGGGTCAAAATTCATCCAATTCTATACAATCCTTAGTGCTCTGAATTATGATATGTGGTGGATGATGGACGACATAAACAGAAATTTATTGGATCAATTCAATAGTATTATTTTATAATGTTGATGTTGATGAGATCCAGCGTCGATTTTGTCTTAAACAAAAAATCCAATTTGTTAAAAGGAAAACATAAAATCACGATATAGATATGACGTGGTTGACTGCTATGCTATCTATTCTTGACTATAGCCGAACATTTTGATATTTTCATCAAATTAACAATTACTCTTTTATTATTTTTTCTACTAAAAAATGTGGCCACTCACACATTGCATGCCTCTTGGTTTTTGTCAAATCAAACAATTCACCTGGTCTCAAATATACGGGCACTATCAAATAATCCATCCTATTTTTTTGACAAAAATAAATTATCCATCCAATCAAATTTCAAACCATGGTTATTTTAATAAAATTAATCTTGTTATTTTTTATCTTGCAATGTAAATTATTTTTTAATTCAACATCTAATTAATATTATACATATTTTTTTTATTTATAATTATTTCTAATATGTGTAAATTAATTAATAAAAATAATATTCATTATGAAAAGTAATATTTCCTAATTTATACAACACTTTTTGCTAATAGTCTTGGCCCATTCTTTATATTCCTTACACTTGCCTCTTATCTATATAGGACGATTATTGGGTACATGTCTTTATCATTTTTTTCACATGTCAAAATCACAATTAATTTATTCTTTTTAAGACTTTGTCTCCCACTATGCCGTTTTCTTTCAATTCTGAAAAATCTTATTAGGGTGAATTGGACTTTTGTACGTCTTCTGCCTTTTTCTACGATGACTATATTCAATGTATGCAAAAGGTTCTCATTGATTCAAGGCTGAGGTTGAGGTAATGTTGTTGTGTTTGGTGACAAAAAATGAGTATGTATCAATTTGTTTGTATGTAATTAAAATCGGCTCGGGTATGAAATTAATGTAGTTGATCAACAGTTTTGAGTTTAATGGTATTAAATAATACTCTAATTATTCCATAAAATTTATTACATTTGTTCACAATACATAATTTAAGTAAAAAATACTAATAGAATAAAGAAAATATTAATTTTATTAAATGTATTTGTGTAATTTCTAATATTTTCTAAAAACTCTCCACTCAACTATATTAAATGGTGTATTGTGCGTGATCATCATTTCAGCCAAGATTTCACGATTAACCTTTAGAGTAAAATTTTTTCCTTTTCAATTTTCCTTCAGCACTAATAAGTATATCATTCACATCATGATACTTATGGACCTTTTTATAATTATCAACATGACACATAAATGAGAAGTTCTATTAGGTGAAATACAACTCAATAATTTTCCACACCTATTACATCTACATCTTTCTTTTCCATCTATAACACCAACTTTTACAAGATATTTCTAAACTGCAGATGTTGGTGTCTTACTTTTTTTAGTTTGTACTTCATAAGACACTTCTTGATTAGCATCATCAATAGCAATTACATTAGGTTGAGTTTGAACTGATAATGATATTGTTTGAGATTCCTTAGCTTTATTAGCCTCATTATCAAGTATTTCAACACTACCACTACTATTTTACATATTGCAAACATACACAAACTATAATCCCTAAAAATCATAATCTCAAATTAGAACAAACAAACAACATGAAGATAGTCAATCAAAATAAACAAACAACGTGAACTACTTTAAAGATCATTGGTAATAGATTTCATAAAGAATAAATACATATATACACATTAAAACGAACAAAAGTAAAAATTTGTCATAGATTGAGCAACAACACAAAAAAGACACAAGTAATAATTAAATTTGCTATAGCAAGAACACAGTCGCAAGGAGAAAAATCTTACATAGCAACAACACAGTCCCAATTTAATTTTTGTTTGATTGGACCTTTTTTAAGGCCAATTTTACTTTTAAAAAAAATTGATTATGCGGGTTGTGGGCTATCCGATACCTATACGGGCTAACCCAAATGGGTAATGAATTTATTCAAACCGGACTCAAAAGCTTTGAAAAATTCAGACTGAAATTATTAGGTCCAAGTCCTGTGTTTTAGCACACTGAGCTGACTATCCCATATTGACCGACTCTACCTATAGTCTATAGATTAGCTTACATTGAAAGACAAGTTAAGCTATAGTGTCAATAATTTAGTCTAATCTCAATTATTTCTATCATCTTCCAGCTTGTATTATCCCTACTCTTATTGATGAAATAAAATAAGTTTACTTTGCTTCAAAATAATAAATAGATGAGATACAAAGTGGAGAATAATAATTTGAAAGTAATACATATAATATTAATCATATTATACAATTATAAATAATAAATATTATATTGAAAACTAAACATGAATTTTTTTAGATATTTTTTTTTTTTTCAAAATTGATGGTTATGGTGGAACAAAGTGAGAAGCAATACCACAAATATTTGTCACATCTCAATTAGTTAAAATATAATACTTTAATAGTCAATTATTTAAAAAAAGAATATATATTGTAAGACCTAACTCAAATAACAAATACTGAAATTATTAGGCTTGAATACTAAGTTAATTAAGGTGATTTCAGAATAGTGGATGGGACATTTTACTAATGTGAATGATTACAATCATCCCTTATTTGAAGGATTTCAAATGATTGTTGTTCATTATCTCATTGTTCATAGATGTTGTTTTTTTTTTTGGTACTAAGGCTAATACAATTAGTAAACTCGATGTATGGAGAATAGGTACCTTGTAGTTATCACGTTGTGGACCACCTTACTCTATTTATTCAACAGGTTTGTTTTGATCGAATGTATGTCAATTTTGATTTGAAGAATAATATTATTCCTAAAAGTATTACCAAAGTCAATACTAAATATTGCATTCAATGTGTTTTACATGTGGTATATATGATGTTAAATCTATTAAGAAATTAGAAGTTATTTTAAAATTAAAGAATTTGTCACTAAAAATTATGACAAAAATAGTAGAGAAAATTCAATAATAATTCAATAATTATGATCAAATTAAAAATTAAAGTTGAATTTAAAGTGAAATTCATCTCTTAATATTTTTTTTATTATAAAATTTCAATACTTTTACACTTGTTAGTTTAAAATTAGTCGATCAACTAAAAAGTTTTTTGATTAATTTTAATAATTAAATATAATTTAATAATATAACATAATGATTAAGATTGACACTATCTATTACCATTTTAATAGATTGAGGACACATATTGAAATGCTATGGATGCTGTTGGTGATTATACTATGGCGGCGGTGCAACCAATTCCTGCGAAGATGCTTAGGACTGACATGATGCAAGAGTGAGTTCAAAACATATATTTGGGAAGGTGTTGGGTTCTAGTGTGGGGTCGTGTAGATTTACGGTCGTGATTTAACTAGTGCAACCGGTCCAATCATAGTTGATCTAGATAATAAATATAATGATGACATTCATAAAAAGTTCATGTCAAAAATAATTTATAAATTAAAAGTCAAACAAATATGTACTTTTTCAAATAACTTATTGTAAAATCCATAAAAAATAAAAGAGTGCACAAATACTAAAAAGAAAATAACTGTGTCGTTTCTTCACTAGGCCCATAACAAAGTAGCAACATAAATTGAAGCCCAATACTTTGACCTTCATAACAATAACCGTAAATGAGATTTAGGGTCATTTTGTTAAAGCAATCCATAAAAATTATTTTTTTTTTCAAAAATTAATCACATTTAAATTTTTTTCATTTATTTATTTAGTTTTTTTTAATGTGAATATGAAAAATAATATAAAATGGTTTGTGAGAAGCTTTTTTTAATATTGTATCAAAAACATATTTTTGTAACTTAAAAAAAAAATTGATATTCACTATGACAAATGATCCTAAATCAACTTCTGGTTTACTTACATATGTTTAAAAAGTATTCCTTAAATTATTAAATATCAAGTGAGAAAGTTGCAAGGGAAACAAATTCTTAGATCATAATGAAACTCTTATATATATAAAGTGATAAAAACAAATCAGTTTTCTAACACTATATTAACACAATTTTTAAGATTAACTGTTTTTACACCTTCTTGAATCAGTCTTTTTGATTTCTGATTTAACTGATTCACCTAGAGATATAACTTTTAAAACATTTGTTATAAATAGGTGTGTGCAAAAATACTAATTACCTCAAATCAAATCAATAAGATGTTTACTAGTAGCTAATCCGTGGATAAAGTAAAAAATTTGATTAAATCAATAATCGGTTGTACTAATAGTTTGGTCAGTCCAACGTGTTATAGGTTATCAAAATAAGGATCAAACTGACCATAATCTATTGACCCAGCAAATCGTACCTGATTACTACTAAATACCGAGCAATTTTTTTTTTTTTTAATGAATTTATTTATTTTTCTCTATTCAATTAGAGTGTATTTGAATTTACTTATTTTCAAGTAATGTGAGCTTATCTCATGATACAAGTCTTTGAAAAAGTGTTTATATAAATTAATAAAAAGAGTGTCGGAACATTTTCCAATACGAGCGTATAACTATTGTTGCAATAATCAACAACCACGAACAAATTGCAAATGCAACTATCAATACAAACTAAAAAATTTAAATATTAATAAAATATTTACCGACATGTCCCGTCACGATGCTATAGTCTACCGTCTAATTTTGTCTATTACAAAACATCCTACTACAATTGAATAAGAGTCTTCTTTACACACAAAAAATCCACAAACTAAGCACTTCATAATAATATAAAATACTTCTGAAGTCACTTATGATTTTTGAGAAAATATTCAATCTTTTTTAAAAAAATTAAAAATCACTCGTCTGATTTATTTCCTTTTTAAATTGGTCAACTGATACGTGTTAATATTATATTTTATTTTAGATTTAAAATTAAAATTCCACAATTGTGTGTTAAATCTCTTTTATATAAAAATACATTAAACCATGTCATCAAAGGTATTAAAGTAAATTTTATGGTAATTATGTAAGAATTAAAAGCATTTTCGAAACTTTAGTCACATAATTGATTGGTCTTAATGTTATATGAAACAAATAAATAATAAAATAATTATTTTGTAACAGAACTCACTAATGGAAATCCACACTCAAGGTGAAATAAATGAAAAATTAACAAATAATAAAATATATTTTACTATTATTTTTAATAAAATCACCAACAAAAGCTTTTTACATTTTTTTTATCTATTTCATATTTTCAAAACTCTCACTATTAACTTATTCAAGTATGTTTACACGAAATTTTTAAATTATCAAATTTATTGAATAAGTTGATTTCTTTTTTCATAATTATATAATTTATGGATTCTTTTTAAAAAAGTTATGTCTCACATACCTAATAAGTAATAACTCAATCAAAACAAATCTATTTATTAATGGATTGATTGATTAGCGTTTTAAAAGATACTTGATATTTTACAAATCCATATTGTCTTTTCGCAAACCTTCTTCAACAGAATAATACAACACAAAACCGCTACATTGGTACTATCTCTTCTCTTTTTCCTTTTCTTTTTGTTTTCATTTTTGATTCTATTTCTATATTTCTCATCATGTCTTGCCATGCTCACATCTTCAGTATGCTTTTATTTTGTTTTTATTCTTCCTCATTAATTACAATTTTTTGTTTAATCGTTCATTAGTACCAAATTTTTTATTATTAATTTGCATGCCGTAATGAAAATCAACGACTTAGTATGATGGTTTTGCAGTTTACTTGAAATTTAATACTAGTACCATATGAGAGTGTGAAATTCGATATTATTCACCACACATAACACTATCTCCTAAAATAATATCCACTGCCAATATCAATGGCGGTGTCCCTTGTAGGTGTCAATACATTGAGAACGATTAGATGAGACTTTTTTAAAATTAATAAATAAATTATTTATCAAATTATTATTGTAATCAAAGTTTAATTTAGATTTAAAACGAAAAAACAATTATTTTATATAGTTAATAATAAAATTTTAAATTAAAGTTTCAATATAATATTTTAAGAAGTAGATATCAATTCAGTTAGTGCAAATATCAATTAAAATAATTATTATTTAAAAAATAAAAAATTATTTTTGGAGCAGTATAATTAAAATATCAATTGAGAGGATGTATTTACACTTAAACTTACCATCTTTAAAATATATTAAAATATAATTTTAGTAATTATTTATAATCAATTTTAAAATTTATAGTTTTGAAATTTTAAATTTTAAAAATAAAAATTACATTTGAAAAGTTTCAAAAAGTTTCGAAAATTTTAAAAGTTAATTTAGAAATAAAAGTGAAAAAAAAAGTAAATAAATAAATATATTTTGGTGACTTGGGCCGTGTCTCCTGCCTGACAGCCGCGCCGTTGAACTTTTGTGCTGTGATAGCCACCGTCGCATTGTTTCAGTTCGCAGCTACTGTCGTGTCCTTTCCACATATAGGGTTGTGTGTTGAACCTTCTACTTTGTTTTTTTAGGATTATGTTTGTGTTTGTTGTTGCTGTTGTTTATTATTGTTGTTCTTTACCGTTCTGTATCGCACACATTCGATTGAAGTTGCTGTTGTTGTTATAGGGTGTCTCTGAGAATTTTGCTGACTCTGTGATGCTGTTATGTTTTCTGAATAGAAGTTTTTCATCGGTCTACTAGACTATTAAGACAAAGATATACATTTTTTTATTGCTAAAAGGATTCAATATTTTTTGTACATATTCCACCATAAGAGTTCAACAATTTATAAATTTAGAATTTTAGACTTAAAGTTTGAGAAGAAAAACCTTGAATCATTTAAACTTTGACATTTTTTATGCTACATTTTTTTTATTATATATTTTTCTATAATTTAAAAGAAATTTTGGCGCCCTTAAAAATTTGGGACACTAGTAGGATCCCGGCATAGAAATTTGGGTCATGATGTGCTTCATTAAGCCTTGTACTCTCCTTTTGCCGAAGACTCTTCAGTCCATATCCATTTTATTTTCACACAAGCTTCTTGTTATAACAACAATACTTAGGTTTCCATTAATTATGCTGTTTACTACATCTTAGATTCCATAATGATGACTCCACTTGCAATTCCTTTGAAAATGACTTTATTTCCTGCCAGTCAAACAATGTTGGTTCTTCTGATCAGTTGGTGATGTTTCAATTTCATGAAAATGAGGAGTTGTGTATGGAGATTTAAGCACTGGTCCAGTTTCAGGTGCGAAGAGGTTTCAAAAACCAGTTTTAATCCGGTTTAAAATCCAGTTATTAAAATACCGTTTTAAAAACCAGTTATAAATACCGAACCGAATCCAAACTGGTACAAACCATTTCACAAAATCTTGAACTGGTTTATTATAACAATATGGTTTGGTTAACCTCCCCATGCACACCCTTAGTTATAACAATGAAGTTATGTTGGACAAAGTGATATATTGGCTGTATTGTATTTCAATATTTTACAGTATTTGAAAAATTACATTATTTATGGTTACAAAATGCTTCCATTCACTCCTCTGTCCTTCATTTCAGTAAGCTTTCCTTCTCATCTTACTCTGCTGCCTCTGCAATGGTTACTTACACAAAGGAAGAAGCGCCAACTTGCCAAAAATCACTGTCACCAGATCCCATAAAGGTAACTAATCTTGTGGAATAAGTAAATAACTAATCCCTTCTTGTATTGGTTATCTTTGTCCTTAAAGCCAGTGTATAGTTTACAGTTTTTGGGCTTAGTTGTGTGCTTTTCTGTGTTTATGTGCCTTGACTAATAGATTGTTTGTTTTCACGGTGATACCAACTTCTATGCACGCCCTTCCTAAAGCTATAATATGATTTTATAATTTGATTATGTTTCTTTTTTCTTTTTCCTCCTTATTTCAGGAGCATTTGCATCAACATGAAGAGGCTTCAAAGTATGATCACAGGATATTGGGAGTGAAACAAGAGCTTATTATTCATCATGAGTGGAGGTATGGTGGGTTCATTCTTGTCTGATTGCAGAATTTAGTAAGCCTTTCTTACTGTCTGTCTCTTGGTTTGTCCTGTTTATGTCAGCCCGGGAAGCTGGTTTTTTCTTCCACATGGTGCTCGGATCTACAACAAACTCATGGACTTCATTCGAAATCAATACAGAGAAAGGGGCTATCAAGAGGTAAAGTTTCAGTATAGAAGTCTCTTGATATTACTAAAAACAATCTTTTTCCGAGTGCTTAGTACAACTTACTTGAAATCACCAGGTTATGTCCCCAAATGTATTCAACATGGATCTGTGGATGCAATCTGGTCATGCAAAACATCATAAAGAGGATATGTTTGTCTTAGAGGTATTTTGTTGTTGTTTGCATATCGTCTTAGCGGTACAAAACCTTCAGAATAAGTTTTTATTTTAAATGCAACCAAGTTATCTAACCAGATTATGTATATATTTGTATGTTTTAGATTGACAAACAGGAGTTTGGTTTGAAACCAATGAATTGCCCAGGGCACTGCTTGATGTTTAAGCACAGGGTTCGATCGTACAGAGGTAATTTTCATTGGCGTAGACATATTTCTTCAAATGGTATCTTTTGTATTTGTACTTGGGGTGGCTGAGCTAGTTCATAGTTTGTTGTTGAAATCGGGATAATGCACCTGTTTGAGCTTTTTGGTCAATGTATTGACAATTAATTTGATTTTAAATGTCTACATTGAACAATACCTGTATAATGTGATTTTACATGGCTTTGTCTTTCTTTTTGCTTTATTTATAAGCTGTACTTTTTCCACATAATTTCATTTTGGCATATAGAACTCGATCATCTATGTCCCAAGTTGAATAGGGAGAATTAGTTAGGAAGGTAGTTCGTGAGTTAACTGTTTGTTTAGTCTGGGAAGTATTTGTATTTATAGGAGAATACAATGATAGAGAGGGGTATTATTGAATATTGTACTCATTTGTGAATAGAGTACTGACTCTATTGTGAAGAGAAAACTCTCAGAGGAGAGATTTCTCTCCTCTTCTCTTTTATCCTTTCTCAATATTTCAATATAATTGTTCATTCTTTTCAATTCAATTATGGGGTTCCTAACATATGGGAGGTAGAGATAATATAGTTTCCATTTTGTAAGCGAGTGTATAATTTGAAGATATATCAATGGATATTTTCACCTGAAATGTTATCTCACAATATTTTTATTGCTTTGCAGAACTTCCTCTTCGCTTCGCTGATTTTGGCGTTTTGCATCGGAATGAGGCCATTGCTTCCCTGCATGGATTAACACATACTAGGAGATTTCAGCAGGTAAACCTTTCTCTTGTGCTATATATACGAACAACACAATATAAGTTTTGGTGGGACTGTGGAATGGGATCTGTTTTCTTTTTTTGATCTTGGTTACATTGCCATTTTGGCTTCTATTGTGAATTGTGGAGTTCCTCGATGAATGTTCACTGATACATAAGTAAAATGACATGGATTAATTATCAATTTTTCTAAAGGTGTGTGGTACAATTACAACATGAGGAGCATTGCAAGCTAGTGACTTGATTATCGCCTTCTTTAATTTCTATTTTCTATAATATTAGAAGTTCTATATTATTTATGACCTTTATTTTGTGTGTTTGACAGGACGATGCACATATTTTCTGTAGGGAGTCCCAGGTGTGTTAAATGTAAATTTATGTGATATAAATCTTTAAAATATCTTTTGAGCTGAAGCTGAAATTGTTGTTTCAATTCATTTTACAGATAAAAGATGAAGTCATAAAAGCCTTGAACTTCATGGATTATGTCTATCAAATATTTGGTTTCACATATGAAGTGAAACTTTCAACAGTATGCTTTTACTCTTTATTGTTCTCATTGTCCATCACTTGGAAGTATTGAATAGTTTAGGGAATATTGACCGTTGTCTAAGCTTGGTGGCTTCTGCTCTTGTTATTTTCTTCTCTTTTGGTATATGATACAGACATACATATTGCAAATAGCAATAGCTATAATCTATTTAATGGCTCGGTTATTTATTTACCCTTACTTGTGTTAAATACTTGAGTAGAGGCCACAGAAAATCTTTAAAGATCTTGAAATGTGGGAGAAGGCTGAAAATGAGCTCAGGGAAGCTTTGGATGAGTTTGGCAAGCCATGGCAGGTATTATTTTAGAGGTCTTTAATGCCAGCTTAAGATATTGCTTGAAATGTATCGTTTGGTTCTGACTAAAACTAATTCAGTTTGGGCATCTAAAAGTGGAGCATGCTTATCATTTTGAATTCAATTATAGGTTTACTTGATGCAGTTTTTATTTTCTTATACTCACATAAGTTTTTATTTTATTTTTGCATCTCTGTTTTATTATTATTTTCTAGGGAATGCAACATTTGTTAGCTTCAAATTATGTGCTTATATTCTGCGTAAAACTCTGCTGCAGTTGAATGAAGGGGATGGTGCATTCTATGGACCGAAGATAGACATCAGTGTATCTGATGCATTGAGTAGGAAATTCCAATGTGGAACTCTACAGGTATTCACTGTTTCACTTGACTTGCATTCACATGATTCAGTTGTTAACTTCTTTTTACCGATAATTGGATAAATTTGGTTGCTTGCAGCTTGACTTCCAGCTTCCTGATAGTTTTAAGTTGGAATTCTCAACCGAGGATGAAGCCAAAATTGAGAGACCTGTTATGATACACAGATCCATTCTAGGATCTGTTGAAAGCATGTTTGCCATACTTTTAGAGCACTACAAGGGTAAATGGCCCTTCTGGCTCAGTCCTCGTCAAGCAATTTTGTGCCCTGTGTCCGAGAAATCACAAGCTTATGCTCTGCAGGTACATTGCTCTGACTCCTTGCTTTATTCTGTTGTACACAACTAGATTGGGGTGATGATGTATACTCCATATCATTAGATAACACTTTTAATCTCCTTGGAAGGTAAACTTTATGGCATCTGTCATTTTTCGTGCTTTTCAAATTGCAAATTACTCCATGTAGCCGATACCTGCTGAGGTTGTCTGCAGCGTCCAATGGTTGAACCAATTTGTATATTTTGAGTCTGTTACATGTGTTTTTATATATAGACTTTTTCTATGGTAACTTCCTCATGAAGCTTGAACAATCTTCGATGAATAATCTTGTGGCCTAACTTTTGTCATTGTTCTAATTCTATTGTTGTTGAGATACTTGTACTATATTATGGTGCGAAAAACATGTTGCTTATTAATTTTATAACATTATTGTTCTGCAATTTTCTAGGTACGTGATCAAATCCATGAAGAAGGGTACCATGTAGATGCTGATACAACTGATATGGAGATTCAGAAGAAGGTATCATAAATCTTCAAAACCAATAATTGTGTTATTTTCATCTTATTCATGTGGTGCGGCACTGTTTTTTGATCATGTACTTACATCTCTATTTTGAAATTGTAAACTGCCATTCAAGTGCCAATTTAAAAGTACTATTTTATTTTAGTATAAAAAATCTAAGGTTGAAACAAAAAATTGTATGAACAAGAAGTTGTCATTATGTAGGTAGAAGAAGCTCGGTTAGCACAATACAATTACATCTTGGTTGTTGGAGAAGAGGAAGCTAATACTGGACAGGTGCTTCCTATTAACTATTAAGTCTGGTTAAATATTGTGGCTTTTTTTTAGTCGTTTTATACTTGTGGCTTTTTTAGTCTTTTTATACCCGATACGAAGTTAAGAGTTGTTTCATTGTTTCAGGTGAGTGTACAAGTTCGAGATAATGAAGATCATAGTGTTATTATGAGTATTGAGAACCTGCTCAAACACTTTAGAGATGAAGTTGCAGCTTTCCACTGATTATATCTGTTTACTTTGTTACTGGCCTAGTGATACCACTGCAGTACAACGTAGAGACGGCTTTCAGCTGATAATTTGCTTGTGAAAACCATTAAAACAAGTTTATTTACCCACCAATAACTTTATGTCATGGTACTGATATTTGTTAAGGAATTAAAAAGAATAGTTTTTTTGGGTTAAAAAGATACTACTTTTTTAATTTTCAAGGTATTGAAGGCACAATTTTTAAAAAGTTATATATATATATATATATATATATATATATATATATATTTAATTATTTAACAAGTGCACTAAAGATACTTGTTATAATTTTCTTAATTTTATAGCCACATTTGTGTGCATTATTTGCTTTTCAACATGAGAGTATATGTGGCGATGTGATAAGTTTTGACTGATATCAGTGTAAAATTAATTTAAAATAAAAATGCTATGTTTTGAAATTCATTCTTCTATAACGTAATATTTTTTGTTTATATATTTTTTTTTATGTAAATATAAATATTTATTTTAGTGTTTGAATTCGTTTTAAAAATTTCTCTATATTTGTGAAACAAATTATTGATTTTAATTTACCTTTGAAAAATTGGTGTTTTAGAAAATACTAATTAACTGGCATTTTGAAATTTTATATTGATTTATAAAAATTTATACATGTTTTATAATATGCCTTTCTGTTAAAGACTGATATATAAGAATGTGTTGTAAAAAAAATTATATAAAAAGAAAGTCTGGTACAAGTGTTACACAGTAATAATGAAGGTTCAATAAAACACAACGGAAAAAGTGACCAATTAAAAGCTAGTGTTTGTCTATTTGCTAGTTAATATTTATATCATCACATGTTTAATTTATTAGTCATAAATTCTAATATAAATACAAACTAACTATTACAAGAAAAAAAATCCACAAATAAAAAGTGTGACGCAAACATTTTGATGAACAAAAATCCACAAACTCAAACACACGAAATAAAAGGAAATAAAAATTCAACAGCAATATAAACATTTTGAGAAATCAAAACCTACAAGCATGTGCTTTCCAATGAGTGCAGCTGGTGGAGTATTTCCCTATGGCTGCTCTTAGCTCAATTCTTCAAAGTTTTTAATATGAATTATTTTTTAATCCAGTTTACTAGTGGAATGCACCAAATAATTATTTACTAGATAAGCTTTATATGGAAATGGGTTGTTTTTGGGTGAAAAGAAATGAAGACCGGCTCTCATACATTGCTACATTTTTGTGCCCCCTCTTTGTCTTGTTTTTATTTTTGTTGCTGTAACTTTCAGCCCCTTCAATTCAATGTTTTTTTTTTGGGTATGTTATTTATAGACATCTAAGAATGCTTAATAGAGAAAGAAAAAATGCAAGTGGGGGAGAAAAGGGATGAGTACTACAGAAAGGATATAGGCTGTGCCCTATTTTTTTCTATTTTTCTATTTTTTTTAATCTGCCTGTCTATGAAAAAGGGTCTCAAACCCAATTTTTTTGTTGTTGAAATAAAATGAAACAACAAATAGACTTTTAGGTTTCAAAAGGCCAACGTCAAATTTTCATAAAATTCCAAATTTTAAAACAAAAGCCTAAAATAAGGCAAAAAACTTAAGGAAAAATTGGGTATCTAAATGTATTAGGTAGTTTCCACGTGCCTCCTATGTCAAGTATCCAATATTAGGTGTTTGAGCTTCTGCCACGAGCATAAAGGCTAAACTTAGTATTGTTATAGTGCTTCAAATGGCTTCCTAGCCATATGCACCACTCTATATTGAATATTAATATTGTTAAAGTTATAATCACCACTTATTGTTCTTTGAGGTTAACTATGACAAAAAGTACTACTGGTAACTTACAAAGACAAAAGATACTTGTCGCGTATGGGTGACTGAATTATCAATTTAATCAGACACTTTTAACTTCTCACTCTATGACGTGTTGAACCTTGTTATGTACCATAGATTTAACGATGTCATCAAGTTGTTGGAGAGACATGATACATATTATCATGCATCGACATATATCACTCTATTCTATAATAAATAATGTGATTATTACTTTTTGCAAGCCCTACCAAAATGTTGTCTATATCATTATGAAATTCTAACGTCTATATTTATGAAAAATGAAAAATGTAAGTTAAACAAGTTTGTTTGATTATTTGTCTAAAATGAATTTTACAAGTAATATTTATAGACAAGTACTCAGAGGCTACAATCCTATTATAAGCCATGAACTTGGCCTATAAAGACTAAACACTAATGGTCATTATTTGGCTAAAAAACAAAAGGTGGACTATTGAGATGTAGTTATCCGTTATTGGGCACAACCCTCTTCAATTGTTTTTGCTTCGACTCGATGATTTGTTCGGCTATAAAGACCTCAACTTAACTCACCTTTATTTTGGCAGTAAGAGATAGTAAATAAAAACATTATGGTCCATTTCGCACTACAATGCAATTCATATAGATTCGGGATAATTTGTAGTAAATTTACTTTTTTTTTTAAAAAATAAATAAATATTTTATAATTTAGACAAATTCTAAGATTATAAAGGCAAATCGTGAACTTGTACGGTTCACAATCACAATTATGGACTCTGCCCATGAAATATACAGTTATAGGTCTTTCTGTGGGCAAGCTGGCAATTACAAACGAAAGTTCTTACTTTAATGAGTATTTAATTATTAATAAAACAAATCTTATAAATTTTTACCTAAATAAAAAATGGTTAAATAATAAATCTATTAATTTCCATATTGGTAGCACACCAAATAAATTACATTGAATCCGAAAAATTAATCTAACTACTAATTTACTAACATTTGACTATAAATAAATAAATAAATCTATTAGTTAGAAGATTCAAAATTATCATAGAATTCTGTCTTTTTTTCCAAATGCTTCTTGAAAAGTTAATCCTAATTTACTCAACGATTTACATCGATCAAAACATCCATAATGAAGAACTTAAACATTAACATTCTATTATTATATACGGTTCTAGACTCTATGCATTAAAAAAAGGATTGGGTTTAAAGAAAAACACAAGTTAATAATTTTTTGTTTTTTAGAATCTTTGCAGAGTTAAGCAATTTGGTAATATTTACAAACAACATTACTACAAGTACCCCAATCTGTCTCCATGCACACTCCCTGGACCACTAGCAGTTAACTTGCTTGAGCTGAAATTTTGAGGTGCCTGAGAATTCATCTCTGCTAGCTCTCTTACGCGGACTAGAATTGGCTCCGGAATTGGCGCTGTACCATGCTTCCGCGAATTCATCTATCATACATACAACAAAAAAAACACCAATGTGATCATCAGAGCTAAATTTAAAGACTTGTTGTAGTTTACATCTCTAGAAAATAACTTGAGGACAAATTCAGGAACCAGATGGATTTGCAACGAACAACACATGCTACTTCAAAAACATTATGCGTGGAAAACATGCGTAGCACCGACATTTCAAATTGATGACTAGTATCCAGACACTGACCCATATAGTTACATTCAATCACTTTCATTTTCCATTACTAGTGTTTACGTGCCTTAGTCGTGTCCAATATTCGTGTTTGTGCTTCATAGGAGAAAACATGGGTGTAATAATATACCTTAATAGGATAATACAGAAATTTGGAATAAAAATAAATGAATAAAATTGTAGGCATCGAGCAAAATTTGGTACCTGATATTGACAAAATTCCAAAATAATCTGAGATATATTAGTTCGTCCGAAAAGAACTAATGTGATTAAAAAAATTCAATTACAATGATCATCTTGGAATTTGATTTCAAGGTCTAATTAGATTATCAATTCACAATGATTATTCTGCACGTTCTTACTAAAATTTCGGTCGTAAACTCTTACCCCCTCATCTGCAGGTGTCTGTGCAAAGCTAGCTTTGAGCAAATTCCTCCACTTGTCCTGCAAATCAAAATATGCAATCAATATATGCAGGTACAAACACAAAAATCTAGCCTAGTATTTTCTCTACAAGTTTTCACATGATCAGAAATCCACATGACATACCTTGAGATCAACAGAGGTACGATATGAATACGAAGAAAAGGAGAGCCGTTTGATCTCAGACCACCTCCCTGGTCCACACCGTGACACACCTTCAACCAACTTCATTACCTCAACAAGGGTCCATGCTCGATGATGTTTCCTCCTCATACCACCTTTAGCTGTCGGAACAGTAACTATATCACCCTCCGAAGTATTACTAGATGGCTCTATCTTTTTTGGCCTCAATTCCTGCCTTGGTTCAGTTGTGCCAATTACCGGACACTGCTTCTCTTTAACAGATTCAGTAGTGGACTATAAGAAAGATAAAATATTAAATCATGGTGCTATATTGAGTTTCAAAAGAAAAAAAAGGGACAGGAAACCATGCCATATCAAAGTAATCAAACACCTCGCTTTCATGGATCTATCTTTTTTCATCTTTGTAATGAATTTCTTCTTACACACAGACACACACATATAGGCGTTCTTTCATCACAAAAAATTAAAAAATAAATAACATTATACATTTTATCATTAGCAGGGACTTAGTCTTACCAGCAGATGCATCTTCACAGGCATGGAACATGGCTTTGAGATTTTGTCCTGAATCTCACTATCAGCATCAGAACCATGCTCGCCAAGGACCTTATTGCTCAATTTTGCAGCCTCACCCATGCCAGTCGGAAGGAATTTCTGAAACAAAATCATAATGTTTTCTGTTTGTAATCAAACATGAAAAAGGTCCAAAAACAACATCAATAGGAAGCATTAAATGTGGCCTTAAAATAACCATAAAAGGTCAATATTATCTGGTGTTAGAATATCTTATAATATCATTAATAGAATCTTAGAATAATTTAGAGCATTTTAGACGATCTCTTAGAATGGTTTTTACGTGTCACGATTTACTTCCATGTTTGATTAAGAATAGGAACCTTGTACTCGCGTAAATAGAGGTTTGTGTTTTGTATTTTGTAATACATCATTTCACACCACATACTATAAATATTATATATTCTATCACACCACATACTATGATAGAATATATAATTTCTATGTAGTGTCGGTTTGCCCTTATCTTCCATCTCTAAGTAAATCCTTATACTTTCAACATCTTGCATCAAGCACCAATAGGGGCAGAAGGAATAAACAGAATGTATGAACAAGAACCATACTTTATTGAGAGAATAAAAAAATAAAACTGTTAATTTCGCACATTTAAGCATGAAAAGGTATTGCTTACCATAAGAGACTTGATATTTTTCCTTGGACGACTTCTTCGGACCCGAGAAACACAAGGAATTTGGACATCAGAACCTCCAAGAGAGTCAAACCTGGTGATAAACATTCTTGTCTCTGGAAAAGCACTCCTAGCAGGCTCGACGTAAGCAGTTGGAGAAACATGTCCATGTCCGATGTTTTTATTAGAACTTGACGACCTAGGAATGTGTTCTCTAGATTCATTTTCAGAGAGCTCTTCAATATATCTCTTAGTGGGCTTACGTATTCTTTTCGCAGCTCTCTCTTCTCTCTGCTGATCCTCATCTCTCAATTCATTTTCCCTATTAAGATTCTTCAGTCTGGTTTCAGAAGCAACCTGGTTATCCTCAATTCCACAACCCTCTCCAGCCATATTTTCGACAGAGATTACAGCTGCAGCGCTCGCATTTCCAGAACATTCTTCTTCACATTTTCTAGTTATTTTGTTATCTTTAACAGTAAATGTTGTTGCGGAAACATCGCATGAGTTAGTTAAACTCATGGCAATCCTTCTCTTCAGCCACTGTTTATCTTTCACTGTAGTTTCCCGACCAAAAGTGACCTTAAACAGTTCATGAAGTTCTTTGATCGACAACTTGTCCAAACATATTTCTCCTTCTGGCATGGAAAAATTATGCTTCGATGTGGAATAGACATCAGAAGCAGATGACCCACTTTCTATTACTCCTTCTGAAGGTCTGGAACACTGATCAATACTCCCAGATTGATTACTATGACTATAATTTAAACTCGATGCTATAGAAGGTGCTTCCTGGTACGGAGTTTCAGACTGAATCTTCTCATTTACGACAGGAAATTTATCAGCAGAACACTGGCTATCTATTTTTACATGAGAATGAACAGGTGATCGAGACGACAAGCGAAGTCTTTCTTCCTGTTTAACCTTTTGCAGCATCTGTTCAATGTACTACAAGAAATTTTAGAGGTAAAG
Source organism: Cicer pinnatifidum (assembly GCA_037974775.1). Lineage (NCBI taxonomy): Eukaryota > Viridiplantae > Streptophyta > Magnoliopsida > Fabales > Fabaceae > Cicer > Cicer pinnatifidum. The sequence goes on from JBBPBR010000007.1 coordinate 46,811,065, forward strand.
AAGGACCCTAGAAAACAAAATACTACAAATATCAGGATATGAGGACATGCAAGCCGAAAACTGGAAACTATGCACCCATTACACAAGAAAAAGAAAAATTCACAACGTGCTATCAAGAAAATATGAGATCATTAACTACTTACCAAATAAAACTACACATAATATTCTAGAGGATAAAAAAAATCAAATGTGAAAGTCTCGTCCAAAAATTTAAATCCAAACAAGCATGTGTATATGTAATCTAGACAAGGAAAAAATCTATGACCCATGGTACTTATTTTAACTTTATTATTAAGTCCAACATGGAAAAGCTGCAATATAACTGGCTCAGTTGATGTACATTTCATAATTTAATAAAGAGAAATATCATATTTAGCACTCATTTATTATGTCTGCTCAGAAGAAAGTGTTCTGTTAGTTCCACCAGCTTTTTGCAAGCATTCTATAGAATTTTGATGGACTTAAGCATAGTTCATGCATTTTAAAAACTTAAAACGCAGAAGAAACAACAAAAAGGGGTCAAAATGTAAGCGAGGCGGACGAAAAGAGAGAAGAAAACAAAAAATAGCCAATTACCTGAAACTTTGCATTTAGCTTCCCCAAATCTGCCTCTGCGGTGCCTAATTGTGAAACACCTTAGTATTCGTTGGAAGAAAAGAAAATAAGAAAAAAGATATCTGTAAGTTATATAACATGGAATTTTCCTAAAACTGAAGAAAAACCATATAGCTATGCAAACATCAGGAGTCCACCAACAAAGAATCTTAAGTGATATGAGGGAGAAATAAAGCTTCAAGTCTTCGAGAGCTTCATAACATAAAATATTAACCCCAAATTGCCGGTATGTAGAGAGGGAAGATGTTTATAAAATAAACTAAAAGAACTACATAAACAACACTCAAATCCTTAGTTTTTCAGAGATATAACTATAGTAACAAACAGCATAGTGGAAACATAGTCTAATGCAAATGAGTAACAATTTCAACAACTGAAAGATTGAGCATTCACCTTCTGAGCACTCCAATCGAAGCTTTCCAGAAGATGATCTTTCGATTGATATGCATTCCAAACTCTGTCCCGTGTCTGCAACAACACGCATTTCACTGTTCTCATATTCTAGAAAATCCTCCACCTCCATTACTTCATCATCTGTTGCAGGCACTAACCTCCCATCACCTTCAACCTAAACATCATATCAAACAACTCACATAATTATGAATAAACCCTAGATAAAATTACAAATCACAGAGCAAAAATGTAGAACCATATAACAAAATATTAACTTTCAAATATACTTCCTTTCCTTGACACATTACATTCTATTTTCAATTTCCAACATTTCATTTCATTTTATTGCAGAAAATTAGGGAAGAAAAATATAGTGATAACCATACTACAAAGGAGCTCCTTTCGATTTACATAAATATAACAACACAGTGATCAAAGAAGGTAATCTATACAATAACTCAGACTATAAAAGGAAAAAACTGGAAGCCATCAGATATTTTGTTATTTTGTAGTAGATTGCATGCCACTTCTGAAAGAAAAGGAAAAGCGGTATCATGTCATTATGAATGCAATCACAAATAACCTGCAAACAAAAAAGCAATGCCACTAGAATAACAAGCAATCATTCTAATTATAATGTGTGGATGATTTTATTAAGATTATTTATTTGGGCTTCTTAATTACTAGATTAGGCAGGATGTTATGAACATTTTGTTATCAAACAAAACAAAGACACCAACAAACGAAAGGAATATATATCATTAGAGCACTTCATGGACAATGATTAGGGCTTTAGTAACAACCTTTTAAATTTTCGACAAGTCATAAAAGGGTAATGGTATACTCGAAAACAAAAAACACTTGGGGTGCCATAGCAACTCACATTATCTTAATTTTGCCATGAAATCTAAATGGACAGTTATTATCAAACAAAATAATGACAAATTTTCCTCAAACCGAACAAAACTAGATTAAAAAACTCAAATCAAAATTTACACTGACACACTGAATCAGTCAGTGAGTTACTAAATATATACCCGAACAAGTTTGTACACAACTGGGTTAGAAATTTTTTTGGGTGAAGAAGACAAAGCTGCAGAACTGCTTCTATCAACCACACTGTCTTCAAGCTTCCCATCATCATTATCCTCAATTCCAACCACAGTTTCCATCGAATATCAACCACATGCACGTCAAGTACACAATCTGTAAAACAAAGCAACAAAATTAACAAACAAAAAAACCACTCTATTCCAATACAAGCTACCCAGATGACAAAAAAAAGCTGAAAATTTGTAGTGCACACATTCTAAAATATTAAAAAAAAAATTAAAACTTTTTTGAAAAGGAATCAAACCCTAGAAGCCAAAACCACAATTGATTACATGTGTGTTTGGTTCTGCAGTGACTAAAATTGATTTTGAATAAATTGTTTTGTAAAATTGATTTTAATTAAAAGTAAATTTAACGTAAAGTGAATCATGTTTCAATATATTCAGGTAAAAAATAGTTCAACAATAAAAATCACGTTCTTACTAAAAAAACTACATATCCTAATTTCAAGTAAGAATCAATTTTGAATGCAAAATCAATTCTACTCAATTGCACTCAAAAATTGATTTTGGTTCCTTGAAAAATGAAACCAAACATGCACTACCAAAATAACATAAACACTTCACTACACACATATACACACAAAAACACTATAAAACCCCCAATTTAGAAATGCAACAAAAACTACTCAAACAAAGAAAATGCATTAATGGGGTTAGTGAAAAACTGAAATAAAGACAACCCGTATGAGAAAAAAATTGAAATTTGTTACTCACCATAGAGTATAGAGCGAGTTGACTCGGTAGCTGTAGCAGAAAAATCCCACTGAGTTAATAGGGATGAGGAATTGTGTGAAACAAGAAAACTTCTCACATACGTAAAACGAAAATGAATTTGGTAAAAAAAGTTACTGAAAAATGAATCTGAATATTTTCTATCTGATTTATAATTATTTTTGCAAAATTGTAATTATTTTTTTGTTGCTGGTTTTTTGGTGTGTAGGTGAGAGTGGTTTTTATTTTCGGTTCGCTTTTTGGTTACGCAGTGGCGAGTTTTTAGCTACGGATTCGAAAAATTCAATGAAGTGTAATTTAATTTTTGTACTGGATTCCGGATTTTTGTTTCGTTTTGGACTTTCTCTGTCTCTACACAGCTTTCAAAAATCATCTATTGCTTCTATATTAACTTTTCATTTTATTTTTTTTTCTTTCTAATTTTATGTTAAGATAAATTTTTCTGATTAATGGTTAAGATTCAATTTATAGTAACTTTTTATTTTAGCGTAACTAGTAAATATAGTTTCTTTTTTACAAGAAAATAATTAATAAATAAATTTTTTTAATTTGTTACATACGCGGTTTTGTATTTTTGTAAAATAAGTTACTTTTGTTAATTATTTTAAATTTTATTAATTAGTTCACTAAAATCGGTTTTTTTTTCTTTGTCTATTTCCTTTAATTAATGTGTTTCCTTTTTTAAATATTTGTAATTAATGTTGAGAATTTTCAATTAACATCAGCCATATAAAATATT
>JBBPBR010000007.1:46822080-46858068 GCA_037974775.1 Cicer pinnatifidum
ATCTTTTTGTACACATGTTTACATTATTATAATATACTCTTCCAAAAAAATAGCTCAAAATTCAATTTCTAAATTCATATTTTTTTTATTTTTCTATTGAATTTTGGACATTTAAAAAATCTACATTTAATTCATAACAAGTTATATAATTCTAAATTTTTGTGGATGAATTTATTATAATTTAAAAATGTTTGCAAAAAATAATAAAAACATTTAAAAGTTGAAGAGATTAAAACCGTTTGCAAGATGATTTTGTTCCAATAAAAACTAAAATTGTTTAAAGGTAAATTTTGTAGAAAATAAAAAGTTTTATATTTTTACAAAAACTAAAAGCAAAATATTAAAATTTTATAAGGACCATAGATTCATTTAACCTATGGCTTAATATGTTTAAAGTTTTCAAGTGTCTCAACAAGTCAAAGTCTTTAAATAAATCAATAGCTATATCATTTTTAAATACCATATAATTAATAATTATTATATAAAACGTACACTAACTTAAACATAATATTAAAATGAAATAATGTTTATAAAAGACTTGTTATTGACCGCAACCTATCTCTTTTAGCTAATTATTATATTTTTTTTAAAAGTATTATAGTCTTGAGTTGCGTTGGGAGCAATGTATAATGGGTTAAATGTCGGTATATACAATTTTGAGTCAATGGGAATGTACTATCGTGTAAAAAGTTTATACTGACAACCAACACAAATCGTTTATGGATTGAATAGTTATTTCATGATAATAGTTATGATCATGATGTGGTAGATAATAGAATCAATGATGCTAATTAAATGTAAAATATATATGTAAAACATAAATTTAATAAAGCGTTTGAGAAATTTTACCAGGGACCATGATAGAAGATCCACTGTAGGTCAATGCTTAAAAGTCACAAAAAATTTTATTCACTATCGACGATACTTCTCGAAAATATAGATACTCAATATTCACTTTTCTGTTAAATATAGAATTTTTATCCACACTTGATATCAACAATTTCTCGCTCAAGTGTGAATCAATCCATTCATTTGGATGACCTTCTTTTCCAACCAAAGATTTTTAATCTACATAACACCACCGTTGTTGACACTCAACATCAATGAGATACTCTGTTTGACCACTATTGTCAGGAAGACTTTTGATAAATATTCGATCAAACCTCCGACTTTGATACTTTCATTAGATTATGAGAGGGTTTTGGATATCATCACATTAGGTTGAAAGCAATCACACAAATTTTGAACCCCAGATCTTCACTCAAAATTTTAAAGCATTAGATATGTGTCCTCTCGTTCATACGATGTTCATTATTAACTTTTTCATCTATATATGGTGTGGCTCTTACCGAGACATGCTATCTCAACATTATGAACTAAATAAAAAGTGAGGAAAAATCAAAATTTATTGGTAAAACTTAAAAGAAAACTTACGGGAAAACTGATGAATCAAATCCTAAAATCTCAGCAGATTGCTTCAAAGCAGATCTCCAGCTTTGCACCCTGTTGAAATCATGATTTTTTTCATGTTCAGCCAAAGCATCACCATAAGTCCCATTTTGATTGCTCACAACTATGGGGTCCACTTGGTAGAAAATTGGCATGACAATCCTACCATATTTTGCTTTGCACTCAAGTATTTTCACAACCTCATCCAAACACCAATGTGAAGATGCAAAGTACGGGGAGAATATGACCAATGAAATTAATGAACTTTCAATTGCTCCAAAAAGAGTTGATAGCTCATCTCCTTCTTTAAGCTTCTTGTCCGAAAAGACCGCAATTTGTTTTCGTGACAAAGCCTTAAGGACATGGCTGAGGAAAGTTTTGCGGGTGTCGCTACCATGGAAGCTAATAAAAACATCATATTTTGTCTTAGGAACAGAGTTAGGAAGAGACAATATCACAGGACTTGTTGAAGTTGGAGTTATGCTTGTTGCAACTAAACCTTTCGGTTTTGAAATAAGCCAGAGAGTGACATAAACAAATAAACATAAGCTACTACAGGACTCACGATTGTTCATTCTGGAGCGAGATAGGAAAGTAGAAAGAAAAAAGCAATGAAGTTAAAGAAAGACCAAACAGAACGGGACTTTATATTATACATGCAGTCCACAGGCTCAATTGTTTAGTATAATGTCGCTATCTTTATGTGAACATAATGTTTACTATTTATTTATTTATTTATTATAATAGTACTAATACTCAACTAGACTTTTGATCCAACACCTTATATAGTTTTGAAGCCAATTTTGTCTCATTATTGAATAGAATATACGATTAATCAATACTTGTACAATATTGACTTTATCATTATTTGCGTGTATACATAAATATTATATATAATGGGACAATATAAAATGACAATAGTTATAATTGTTTAACAAGTTGTTATAATTTGTTTATCTTATATTTCTGACCATAACATTGACTTCTTTTTTATAATAAAAATATTCAATTAGACCTTGGATCCAAAGCCGTAATATGTGAAGATTAACTTTATTATTATTTGCGTGGACCAAGTCTTTGCAATAATAATAGGTTATATCTATATTGTCAATAGAATTGACAATTTCGTAATCATTAATTGTGAAGATTTGATGATATTTGTAATTATGTAATTATTATTACAATTAATTAGTTAGCCGTTATAGTAAGACCCAAATCATTATGTAACAATATTATTTAAAGGAGAATTCTCCAATGGAAATGACATATTTTACAAATAAGAAATTCTGAGTTTGACATGGTATCACACTAGGTTGCAATCCAAATCAAATTTCTCTGTTTTTTGCGATCAAATCTCGAGTTCGTCAATTTTTTTTCTTCGTGAAATCATAGTTCCTTGCCGACGTCAATCATAGTTTTCCTTGTTGCTTCTGCTCTATTTTTTCTTCAAATCTTAGTTCTTCGCCGCCGACGATCATAATTTTGTTGTTGTTTCTACATTCTAGATTTTCACGTCTCTTAAGTTCTCTTCATTTGTTTCTCTCGGCATCATGTTCACCGACAAGCATGATACTCTTTTTGTGCGTCTTAATGGAAAAAATTACTCTACATGGGCGTTTCAGCTCCAAATTTTTGTCAAAGGAAAAGAGCTTTGGGGTCATGTCAATGGAAGCGATTCTGCCCCTAAGAAGACGCAGAAGGATGTCTATGCCAAGTGGGAAGTCAAAGATGCACAAGTCATGGCATGGATCATAGGTTCTGTTGATCCTAATATCGTTCTCAATCTCTGACCTTTCGCTACGCAACAAAGATGTGGGACTACTTGAAGAAAATATACAGCCAAGACAACGCTGCTAGGCGGTTTCAACTTGTACATGAAATCGCAATTTTTCAACAGGAAAGTCTTTCCATTTATGAGTTTTATTCTCATTTTATGAATCTTTGGGCTGAATACACTGAAATTGTCTATAAAGATTTGTCAAGTGAAGGGCAAATTGCTGTGCAAAAAGTGTTGAGACAAAATCTCAATTTAATGTTTTGATGAAAACAAACAAAAAGTTAATTAAGAATTCTAATTATGATTCTAAGTGTTTTGGTATTTAACATGTGTTTTTGAGTGAGTTAAAACAACATAGGTATCAAACATCACAAATCATATCAAAGAAAGCAGTTCTGGAAAACGAAGATTGATCTTCAAGCTATTCAGGAAAACGAAGATTGATCTTGACTCTTTGCTGAGAAACGAAGAACGATCTTCATTTATGGCAGAAATAAAAATAATCAGTCTCCTTGTAAAAGATCAATCCTGGAAATATTATTCATCTCACATTCTCATTTAGAATCAGCACAAGATCAATATAAGTCATATTTGTTCCAAAATTTGAAGAATTAAAGACATGTTTTAATAAAAGCATAATACAAGATCATTATTCAAAAGAGGCAAGTGCAAGTACAAGGCTACAAGCTGTAAAGTACACTACTGATTGTACTTATCCAGACCTGCACACATGATTGAATAAAGCAAGTACTCAACTCAGACAACTGACACAATCTCATAATACAAATCAATTGATCACAAATTCGAAGATCAATCCTGGTTCTCAAGATTGATCTTGGATGGTGATCAATCTTGCTTTTTGGCAGACTTTATCCAACAACTATTTCATGACAGCTGACCCTATTTCAACGGCCATATGAGCTGTCCCAAGCCTTCTTGAAGTCTATAAATGCAGCTTCAAGACGAAGAACAATACACAACTCAAAGTGCAAAGAAAAACATCAATCATTTCAATCATACTCAAGCTTGTCAAAATCCTTCTCAAGCCTGCAATTCTTTTCTTTGTGTTGTGTTAGAATCAGTAACAATTGAGTTTTATTTACAAAATCTATTTCTCAAACAAGAGTTGAGTAAATACCCAGATTCTAAACATTCTCAAATCCACCACTTTGTAACTCAAAGTTATTTTGTTAACACAATCTTGAGTGATTTGTAAAAATCCCTTTCATGTTTTGAAAGGTAACTTGCTAAATCCTTTCTAAAATTGAAAGGTAAACCTGTGAAAAATCCTTTCTAGGTAGAAAGGTAGAAACTGTGTAAAGATCAAGATTGATCCATGAAAACCAAGAGCGATCTTGGTTTGAATACTTAGTAAAAAATCTCACGGTTGTGAGGACTGGACGTAACCCGAATTGGGTGAACCAGGATATATCCTTGTGTGATCTCTCTATCTCTATCTCTATTTATTGTATGCTTTACAATTGGATTTTATATTGATAAAATTGACATTGCTGTTTTTTGACTAACCAAGATCAATCTTGAGTTAAACTTTTAGTTTTAAACATGAATTTTCTAAAAAGGGGCAATTATAATTCAAACCCCCTTCCTTATAATTGACATTGCTACTTCAAAAAGTTCACGAGATTACCAAACGCGATCAATTTTTGATGAAATTGAGATATGATTTTGGGGACTAAGGTCCAATCTCATGAACCGAGCTATTGCCCCATCCTTGGATACTTGTCTCAATGAGCTGCTTCGTGAGAAACAACGTCTTCTCACTCAAACAACCATGAAACAGCAAAAGGTTGTTTCTCTCCCTGTGGCATATGTGGCACAAGGCCGACCTCGTGGGCGAGACACGAGTATTGTTCAATGTTTTTGTTGCAAAGGACATGGACATTTTGCTTCCAACTGTCCTAAAAAGTTTTGCAATTACTGCAAAAAAGATGGTCATATCATTAGAATGTTCGACCAGACCACCAAAGAAAACTGCAATAGCCTTCACTGCATCTGTTGGTCCTTCTGCAACTCCTATTTCGGTGAACCAGAATCTGCATTCCACCGTTCCAGCCTTAACCCCTGAAATGGTTCAACCAATGATCATTTCCGCATTTTCTGCTTTGGGTCTTTCAGGTAACGTTACTTCCCCTGATTCTCTTTGGTATTTTGACTTAGGGGCATCTAATCATATGACCAACAATGTTGCTGCTTTTACCAATGTTACAAGTTACTCTGGTAATCTCCAAATACAAACTGTTGATGGAAACAGTTTGCCTATTACATAAATTAGTGATATTTCGTCATCTCTCACAAATGTTTATGTTTCCCCTGGTCTTACTAGTAATCTTATTTCAGTTGATCAATTAGTTGACAATGATTGTAGAGTTGAATTCTCAAAATCTGGTTGTCTTGTGCAGGATCAACAATAAGGGAAGATGATTGCGACGGTGCCTAAAGTTGGACGTCTTTTTCCTCTTTATTCACTGAAGTCTCCATGTTCTTTTATGTCTTTTATTTCTTGTAATTCTGCAATTGTTGATTTTCAAACATGACATAAGCGTCTTGGTCACCCAAACTCAAATGTCCTGTATGACTTGATGAAATCTGCAGTTCTTGGCAATAAAAATTTCCCATCTCTTAGAGCTATTCAATTTGATTGCATTTCTTGTAAACTTGGTAAAAGTAAAATTCTACCATTTCTAATTCATCAAACAAATGTAAATCAACCTTTTGACATGATCCATAGTGATTTATCGGGAACATCACCTGTTATATCTCATGCTCGTTATAAGTACTTTATCACTTTTATTGATGACTATAGTCGTTTTACATGGGTTTATTTTTTGCGCTCTAAGGCTGAAGCATTTTCTGTATTTAAATTTATTTATGCCTACGTTCAGACTCAATTTTCATCTACCATTAAAATTTTGCGTTCTGACAATGGGGGAGAATACACATCTTCTTTATTTCAGAAGTTCTTGCAGAAAAATAGCATTATATCACAAAGGTCATGCCCTTTTACATCACAACAAAACGGGGTAGCAGAAAGAAAAAACCGCCATCTCCTTGATGTTGTCCGTACTCTCTTGTTGGACTCCTTTGTACCCCCTCAATTCTGGTGTGAAGCTCTCTCCACTACTGTCCATCTTATTAATCGGTTGCCCTCTCAAGCCTTAAACAATGATTCCCCATTTTTAAGGCTATATAACAACCATCTTATAGCAATCTTCGTACCTTTGGTTGTGTCTGTTATGTTCATCTTCATCCCCAAGAACGCACCAAGCTTACAGCTCAATCTGTTAAATGTGTTTTTCTTGATTACTCAAGCCACCAAAAAAGTTTTATATGCTATGATCCTAATCTCAATAGGATACGGGTTTCTAGAAATGTTATTTTTCAAGAGAATGCATATTTTTTTTCTGCTAACCAAGATACTTATTCTCCTACATCCACATCTATTTTGCCTTTATTTTCTAACAATTCTGCAGGAGAATCAGCACCTAATCCCCTTTTGGTGTACCAAAGACGTCCAAAACCTCCACGGCCTCCTCCCGATCATTCTCTGGTTGCTGGTCCGATACTTCAACTAGAACTAGTAGCATTACGTCGCAGTACTCGCACTCGTAATCCTCCAAAAAAGTATGACCCATCTTCACCTTTATCTTTGACAACAACTTTAGTTTATGTTTCTATCCCTTCTTCATATAAACAGGCTATGGAGCATAAATGTTGGCAAGAAGCTATAGAGGAAGAACTTCTAGCACTAGAAGAAAATCAAACATGGGATGTTGTTCCTTGTCTCTCATATGTTAAACCTCTTGGCAGCAAATTTATATTCACTATAAAACTTCGTTCAGATGGATCCATAGATCGCTACAAGGCTCAGTTAGTGGTTCTTGAAAATAAGCAAGAATTTGGCCTCGATTATGATGAGACATTTGCACCAGTGGCCAAAATGACTACAGTACGCATTATTCTAGCCATTACTACATCTAAATCTTGGCAAATACACCAGCTAGATGTTAAGAACGCATTTTTTCATGGTGACTTCAAGGAGGAAGTTTACATCAAACTTCCTACTGGTATGACATCCACTTTATCTAATAACGTTTGCAAACTAAAATGTTTTTTGTATGGGTTAAAACGGGCACCAAGAGTGTGGTTTGAGATGTTTAGAACAACACTTCTTGGCTTTTCCTTCATCCAAAGCAACTACGATCCATCTCTATTTACACAACGAACATTAAAAGGGATTGTGATACTCCTTGTTTATGTGGATGACATTGTCATCACCGGTTCAGATCAAGAGGCAATCCATAAAATCCAACAATTGTTGCATTCCACTTTCCACATGAAGGATCTTGGGCGGCTCACTTACTTCTTGGGCTTAGAAGTACACTTCCAACCAAAAGGCATCTTTGTTACTCAACACAAATATATTCAAGATTTAATTCATCTAGCCGGTCTTACCAACACCGCTGCTGTTGAAACTCTCATGGAAGTTAATATCAAGTTAAGACGAGATGAAGGTGAACTCATGACAAATCCCACGTTATATCGGAAGTTGGTTGACAGTCTTATCTATCTTACCATTACAAGACCCGATATCTCTTTTGCTGTCCATACAGTCAGTAGATTCATGCAAAATCCTAGACATTTGCATCTTTCAGCTGTACAACGAATCATCAAATATTTATTGGGTACTCCTAGTCGCGGTCTCTTCTTCCCTAATAGTTCGACAATACAACTTCAAGCATACAGTGATGCTGATTAGGCTGGCTGCCCAGGTACAAGAAAATCTACCACCGGTTGGTGCATGTTTTTAGGTGATGCCCCTATCTCTTGGAAGTGCAAGAAACAAGATTCTGTATCTAAATCATCTACTGAAGCAGAATACCGTTCCATGTCTGTAGCATGTTCAGAAATTATTTGGTTGCGCGGTCTTCTTTCGAAACTTGGTTTTTCACAAACAAAACCAACTACGTTGCATGCTGATAATACAAGTGCCGTACAAATTGCAGCAAATCCAGTATACCATGAAAGAACAAAGCACATATAAGTCGACTATCATTCAATTAAGGAAGCCTATGACCGCAAAATTATTACTCTTCCTCATGTCTCAACATCAATTCAGTTGGCTGATGTCCTCACCAAATCATTGACACATCAGCAACATAATTTTCTAATCAACAAATTGATGCTTATAGACTCAACAACATCAATTTGAGGGGGGATGTCAATAGAATTGGCAGTTTCGTAATCATTAATTGTGCAGATTTGATGATATTTGTAATTATGTAATTATTATTACAATTAATTAGTTAGCCGTTATGGTAAGAGCCAAATTATTATGTAACAACATTATTTAAAGGAGAATTCTCCAATAGAAATGACACAGTTTACAAATCAGAAATTCTGAGTTTGACATATATATATCCAACCATATAAAATGGTGATGTTAGGGCTGAAAATAGTGATAAGAACATTAGAGATGTATCTATAAGAGAAACTATGATGCTCAAATCAGTTAACATTATAGCAGAGTGTACAATATTATGTGATATGGACTTTACGTAGTAATATTTAGCTATGCTTGTGTCACAAGCATCTAGATTGTGTGTTATATGTAGGGTGAAAATTCTACCTATAAATATTCGAAATACAAAACATATACAAAGTAAACAAGTAAAATTTAAATTCACCACCCTAAAACTCTTGAATCAAACCAATCTAATGAACAACCGTAAGGGTTGATCCAATCACATGATTTTCTATGGTGTTGCAGACATGCAGCAAGGGGAACAACAAACAGTAGTGCTACAAGGGAGAGCTTGCAACGCCATTACAGAATGGAACCTACAATGGAAGAGCTCGTGCAGGTGTGTGGTTTCCAATTCCATGGTAATTGCTTTATAAATGTAATTACAAAACCACTAGCAGAGAATAATTAAATATCAAAATGTATGTATACTGGATCGTGCCTCTGTAGAAATTTTCTTAAGCTCTGAAACAAAGCATTAAGGATTGGAAACAAGTTAATTAAACACCCATAAACTTAATTCACAGCAATACAAGCTGCCACAAGGGCTATTCAAAGTCTGATTTCATGTTCAAATTTACCTTAATAAAATTAAAACATACAAGTAAAACATTATTTAGCATTTTAAATTCCTAGAAAATTTGGTCCCTCTTCAACTGAACACATATTATTTGGAATAACACTACCATCACCCAACTCCAATTGCTGTTTAAACTTGTCATATTTTGAAGGGGTTACTAGGCTTACTCCAAATCCTCTTAACTGCACTGGCATGTACCCTGATGTCAGTGTTCTTGATGCTGCTCTAACCTTAATTTTAATCTTTGACTGATCATTGGCTCGGCTAGCTAGGTAATGTGAACATCTTGGCTCGTACATTAGATACACATGATCCGATTCAATTCCTTGACGTGGTCTGTCCAAGTACACTTTTATACCGTCACCTTCGTCTTCACCATCACCATCACTGATTTTAAATTTTAGAGTCAAACCCTCTGATGAGATGGTTGGAATGATGAAGCCAAAAATGAAGCCCAATTGAGAGAAATAAGGAGCAGAAGAAAACTCAATAGTTATGTAGTCATGTGTAGTTGTACTATATTCCAACCACTCCGGAATCTCGCTACCTGGATACACGTACATTCCTTGACCGTGATCATGATCATGATCATGATCATAATCACCATCACCATCACATGTGGATATATGTTGGTGTGAAAGTTTCATGATGTTAATTTGTGCATTCAACTCAATAGCCTTGAGAGAAGGCTCATTTAATTTAAGGCAATTCCAGAATGTGACCTTTTTCTTCTTTTCCTTAAGTTGTTCACTAGTAGTTGAACGGAACGCTACATTCTCCAGTGATATACACCCACCGACATTTAGTGTTTCTACCGACGAGGGAAGCTCTGGTAGTGTTTGAAGCTCCCCGCAATGATGCAAGTCGAGATGTCTCAGCCTTGTAAGATTTTTGATGCTTTTAGGCAAGGTCTCAATATGAGTGTGTCCTAGATGTAACTTTTCAAGTTTGGTTTGAAGTCCAATTGATGAAGGTAGTTGTTTGATACCGGTGTGTTCTAAATTCAATTGGTTCATATTCTTTGAGGTCACTGAGAATTCCCTCAGTGCTGTGCAGTTGTAGAGGGATAGAGAACTAAGGGAGTCTAAATGAGTACTTTGAAGGCTTATAAGGGAAATGCATCCACTCAGATCCAGTTTCTCCAGCTTTTTGAGAGAGAAAACTGATGGATGGACACTAGTCAACCCTACACAGAAATGGAGATCCATTACTGTAAGATTTGTGGCCTTTGAAAAGTCTGGGAGCTCTGTTAAGAGTGTGGATGAATGGAGTATAAGGACATTCAGATTCGCAATATCCTGTTCCATTTAGAACCAACCAAAACAATACTTGTGAGCAAATTGAATCTGAATTGAACTGAATGCTAATGCTAAAAAAATATCATTTTTGCTTTTAATCCCTAAATTTTTTTGTTTTGTATTTGTCCCTCAGTTCTAAATATGTGTCTACTTTGGTCTTTATTTCTAGCAAACTATGCTAGTCAGAGAGCTTAGAAAAAAGGTAGAGTCCCCGACTGACAAAGTTAGCTGCAGACTAAAGTTGACACATTTTTGAATAAAAAGGACCAAAATTTGACAAATTTTTGGGAACCAAAAGCAATTAGATTAAAAATATACTTTAGACTATATATATATGTTACCGACCTTCATTCCATGCCAAAGTTTTTTCAGTTGGCTATAAGGCAAGTTCAGTGTGACAAGGTTTTCTGCAGAAAACTTGGATGGTAAGGATTCCAAAGGGTAATACTCCCAACGAAGATATCTTAGTTCATTAGGTAAGAATTCAAGCCCTTGAGGAAGAGACAAACTCCTTTGATTATGAGACCCCGTAGTATAAATATCCAAAAATTTCAATCTGTTCATCTTGGCAAATACTTGGGGGTTTAACTGCAGCTCCTTCATTTTTGATAGTTTGATGGCCATACTTCTGATGGACTTACTTCCCTGCTAAAACAGTACAAAAAAATTTCAAACATCAATATAAGCAACATTATAGAAACTTGTCCCATGATTCAAAAAATTAATGAATAAACACAATTTATTATTTTAGTCTCTGGAGAATGATTCTCAAAACAATTAAGTTGTAGTACAATATACAAACACACACTCAATCTTGGCAAAATAAAATAAAGAGATAAAGGAAATTAGTAACAACTTAATTACTATCCAATCCCAAATAGTTGCTTATTAACTCTTCCTTCAGTTTCTCTATTTATTCAATAATTGTCCAATACCATAACTGCTGCCTAATAACATAATAACTACCTAATTGGTTCAAATCATTCACTTTGAACTTCTAGGCTGCCTCTCGAAATGTTTTACTAATAAGAGGTCTAACACAGGATTTCCTACAAAAAAAATTACAAATCTTCTATGAAAAATATCGTGACATTTTACCTTGTCGTCTTTCAATACATGATAAATGTCATCCGGATCCAATAGTCGGCTTCGGCTCCCAGGTTCTTCAACAGATTCTTGTCGAACAATCTCCTGAGCTGTTTCTTGTATTATGTCATGCATTGACACAACATTTTGTTGGTCAATAGTTACAAGAGTTTTATCTTTTAGCCTGTCTAATATAAAGCCCACTGAACAATAAGGATCTTTCAATAGAAGTTTTATGAGGTCAACTTTGAAATTCAATCCGTCAAAAAAGCAGGCAATATCCAAGAATATATTCTTTTCATAATAGTCAAGGTCATTGTACATCAATCTAATAATCTCATTGAATATTTTAATCTGCTTTGTTTCCCATATAGCCTTATCTTTTCCACCAAAGTGGTTAGCTAAAGCTTTAATAACTAATGGAATGCCTTTGGCATAATCTACCATCTTCTTTGATAGATTATAGTACTCCATTTCAAGATGCTCTAGTTTTTTAAAGGCATGCAAATTGAAAAGCTCGAAAGATTCATCAGAGTCCAATGGCTCAACCTCGTATATATCATCAACTTTTCCAGCAAGTACTTGCTTATCTCTAGTAGTTATGATGATTCTACTTCCTGGTCCTAACGAATAAACTATTTCATCCAAAACTTCTAGTTGCTTAGCATCTTTGACATCATCAAGAACAATAAGAACCTTCATGCGGCTAAGCCTTTTCTTAACCAAAGGAGAGAATCCATTTATCATGTCATCTTTCAAGTTTTCTTCCTCTAAGAGAGTGGATAAAAGCTTTTTTCTTAACCTCAAACTATTTGTGCCATATCTTTCTAATTCTTCTCTTACATTAGCCATAAAATAACAACTTTCGTATTCAGAATGAAGTCTACGAAATACTTCTTCACCAATAGTTGTTTTACCTATACCAGGCATACCCCAAATTCCAAGAACAAGAACTTCTTCTGACTCTAAATGTAACAAAGATTCTATAGGTAAAATTTGCTTTTCAATTCCTACAAGTCCTTTTGGCTTAACTTGCTCCACTTGATTCAACTTCATCAACACACTTTGAACTATGTCTTTAACAAGATTAGCATCATCGCTGTACAACAAAGAAAATTAGAAATTGTATATACTTCAATCCAAATATATTTATTTTAGGCTTAAATGCAGTTTCAATCTCTCTGTTTTAACTTATTCGTAATTTTGATTCCTATATTTTAAGTGATTCGTAATTTTGGTCCCTCTATTACAAAATTTGCAATTTTGGTCCTTCTATTTAATTGATTCATAATTTTGGTCCTTCTATTTTTAATTTCGCAATTTTGGTCCTCTATTTCTTAAAATTGAGACATTTTGTAAATCTAATGGATCACATATTTTATTTAATAAAATCTAATGGATAACATTTTAAAAAACATATAATATTAAGAAAATATTAGATATTCATTTAAAAATCTATTTGAATTAATAAAAATAGTAATTAATTTTTTTTTCAAAAATCTGTTTTTAAAATTATAAATTTTGAAATTAGTTTAAAAAAAATAATAAATAAAACTATTTTAGAAGTAATTAGTTTTAAAATAATTAAAAAATATTTTTTAAATAGTTTTTTACAATAAAAATATTTTTTTAAATAAATATATTATATTTTCTTAATATTATATATCTTTTTAAATGTAATCCATTAGATTTTATTAAATAAAATATGTGATCAATTAGATTTAAAAAATGTCTCAATTTTAAGAAATAAATAGACCAAAATTACGAATAAGTTAAAATAGGAATACTAAAAGTGCATTTAAACCTTTATTTTAACAATACCTTACTTTTAATGTAAAATTACAAAGAATAATGTTTTAAAACAGATCATCTCAAAAGGTTAGTTTTTGTGTAACTTATTATTGTTTCCTAATTTCCTTAATTAATTAATTATGATTGTGCCTATAAATCTCAATAAGTAGGGATTAGTGTTTAGTCTTTTGTACCAAGTTGTCTCAATAAAATTCAAACTCTTATTATTTTACTCATTTTTTTTTCTAAATCCCATAACTTCAACAACTCTTTCATATGATCTTTCACGTGTTCATCCAATTTTTCATGTATCAATGCTACAGCACTATGTTCATGATCCTTACCCTCAAACTATATTTGATAGATGCTTACGCCCTAAGAATATTGTTTGCGAATTTTTCTATAAGTATTCTCTTTACAGAGGAAGCAAAAACATTTTAAAAGTAGTCTCCTTTTACAAACTCAAATATAAATTTTGAGAATAATTCAATTGGGAGCTCGACAAGAATGTCAGATTAATATTAGTATGAGTTGTTATATTTTTTATTAAAAAACAAACAAACAAAGTTTATGGGATTTCTAATGGTTTTGTTGTTGCTGTTTAAATGATCTTCTACATTTTTAAAGTTGTGTTTTAACAAATATGGAGATGGATTTGGTATTGTGTTTTAACAAAGTTGTGTTTTAAGTATTGGTGGAAAGATATTGTGTTAACTTTGGTTTGAATTTTAAAGAAATTAAGATGGATTTGTATTCTTGGTAGTTGGTTTAATGGTAGAATACAGTTCGCTATAACAAAGAGAGAATGTGATGCAGCTATAAGAGTTGTTTTTGTTGGTTGTTGGTTGTTGGATTGTATATGTGATAAATCAGTTGATTTACTGTTTGAGAAGCTATTGTTGTTTTGAATATGTAAATATTGTTTTACGAATGATGAAAATTATGTTGGATAACGTCTGGTTGCTAGTTGGTTTTGTATAAAAAATAAACAGACAAACAAATAGTGGAAAATATTAAAACTAAAATCTATTGGTAAAAGAAAACTTACGAAAAATCTGATGAATCTAATCCTGAAATATCGGCACATTGCTTCAAAGCAGATCTCCAGCTTAGCACCTTATTCAAATCATACTTTTGTTCATGTTGAGCTAAAGCATCACCATAAGTCCCATGTTGTTGCCGTACAACTGTTGGATCCACATGGTAGAAAACTGGTATTACAATCCTACCATATCTTGCTCTGCACTCAACTATTTTCACAAGCTCATCCAAACACCATTGTGAAGATGCAAAGTTTGGGGAGAATATGACCAATGAAATCGATGAATCTTCAATTGCTCCAAGAAGTGTGGATATTTCATCTCCTGTTTTAAGGTTCTTGTCGAAAAAGACAGCGATTCGTTTTCGTGACAAAGCATTAAGGAAATGGTCAACGAAATTTTGGGGAATATCATCACCCCTGAAGCTAACAAAGACATCATATTTTATCTGAGGGACTGAGATGGTAGGAGAAAATATCACAGGACATGTTGAATAGTAATGCTTGTTTGAAATTGAAATTTTGTCTGTAACTACACCCCTTGGTTTTGAAATAAGCAAGAGAGTTAGATAATAAATACATAAACTTATGCTACTAATGGATTCACGTTGGTTCTTGTTCATTCTGCACACAAAAATAACTTAGAAAAAAGCAATGGAGTTCAAGAGAAAGACCAAACAGAACTGGACTTTAAATTATACCTGCAATCAACAAGCTCAATTGTGTATATATAATATAATGTTGCTATCTTGTCACCTTAATTTTTTATTATAATAATACTATTCAACTAGACTTTCTATCCCCCACCTTATTGTTTTTAAGCTTTTGTCTCATTATTGAATCGAATATATGAATCAATGTTTGTTTATTTTTTATCTTATATTTCTGACCATAAGCAAAGACCATATAATAGAAACAAGAATCACAAAGGTCTTCAGTCTTTAAATATTGAAGAATGAGTTTTGATCACCAATGCTATGAAGTGACAACGAAATTTGAATAGAAATATGTTTTTTAATATTAAAAAAGGTTGATCTTTTATTGTGAGAACACACTAACTGTAAGACCCGTAATTTTAAATTATACTTTATGTATTTTAATGGATTTTGGTATTGAACTTAGGGGCTTTTTAGTCAAGTTATTAATATTTTGGGAGTTTAAATGACCAAAAAGATATTTTGATGCTCGATTAGAATTACTCGTCGATAAATAAATTAAATTAACTGCGGTGAATCTCGTACGAAGAATTTAATGCGTTATAGGTGAAATGGTAATTTAACAAATATCGAGATATTTTGAGATATTTTTTTATTATAATTAATATATATATATATATATATATATATATATATATATATATATATATATATATAGATTGAGATATTTTGAGATATAGATTGTCGGTCAACCTGTAGGTTAGGAGTTGTTATCTGATCATGCGTCGGGTTAGGTGGTTTGAGTTGTCAGGTCCGCAATAATTACTATGTGCTGTTGTGGTCGGAAGTTATTTTTGGAATTATTGGAAGTAGTGTTAAGACTCTACTTGATGATGGTTTTATAGGAAAACCATGCCGCCACGAAGGGATGACGCTCCGAGAGCCAATGCTAACAGGGATGATCGAATGGCGGAGGCTATGAATAACATGGCTGCTTCTGTTGCTGCACAGACTGCTGCCAATACTCAACGTGATCTCGAAAAGAGGGAAAGAGAGATCCGTGCTGCAGAGTCAAGAGGGCTAGAAGACTTCCGTCGTTACAATCCTCCCAAGCTTAAGGGGGATGAGAATTCGGAGAAGGCGAATCAATGGATCCAAGAAGTGGAGAAGATCTTCGAAATGATTAACTGTCAAGCGGCAGTGAAGGTCAACTACGCCACTTATATGCTATTAGGGGATGATGAGTACTGGTGGAGGAGTGCAAGATTGTTGATGAGATCAGCTCACGAGGAGGTGAACTGGGAATCATTCAAAAGGAAGTTTTTAGACAAATACTTCCCGATGAGTACCAGGACTAAGCTGGGCGATGATTTCCTGAAACTGCATCAGGGGAACATGACCGTGGGCGAATATGCTGCTAAGTTTGAATCGCTATCAAGACATTTCAGGTTTTTTCGTGAAGAGATTGATGAACCCTTCATGTGTCATCGTTTCCAAGACGGACTAAAGTATGAGATTCAAGACTCTGTCTTGCCCTTGGGAATTCAACGTTTCCAAGTTCTTATGGAAAAATGTAGGGAAGTTGAGGATATGAAGAATAAGAGGGCTAGCCGAGGAGGGAATTTTAGTGCAGGAGGGCCTAGTCGGGTGAATTATCAGAACAACAAGGGGAAGCAAGTTGCTAAACCTTATAATCGGCCACAGAATAACAACGGTGGGCAGAATCGTCCAGGGAACCAGAATTTTGAGAGGCAATTGGGACGAGTGGTTCGATGTTTCCGATGTGGGGAAGGGGGACATTATGCTAATGAATGTACCTCTAATAGACCGACGTGCCATAATTGCCAGAAGCTAGGGCACTTTGCAAGGGATTGCACAGCCCCGAAGGTGGAACCCGTTGTGAATGTAACCAGGGCAACTCGTCCTGTAGCTAGAGGACGCATTTATTGTGTGAGTGCTGAAGATGGGAATCCATCTGACAATCTGATTCAACGTGACTGTGAGATTGCAGGTAACACTTTAACTGTACTTTTTGATTCGGGGGCAACCCATTCCTTCATTGCTATGGACTGTGTGGATCGTTTGAAGTTATCCGTGTCTGCTTTACCTTTTGATTTGGTTGTCTCCACACCTGCTAAGACTTTGACAATAAATTTTGCATGTTTACATTGTCAAATAACTATTCAGAATAGGGATTTCTTGGTTAATTTGATTTGTTTACCTCTACAATCACTCGAGATCATTCTCGGTATGGATTGGATGTCTTACCATTATGTGATCTTGGATTGTGCTCGTAAATTGGTTCTTTTCCCCGAACCAGGAGTTGTTAAGTATTTAGCCGCTAACAAACTCCGAGTGTCACTAAGTGAAGGGACTCATGAGTTTTTGTCTCTGGCTAATGTGGAGGCAAAGATAAATGTGAACATAGAAGATGTGATACTTGTTAGTGAGTACCGGGATGTATTTCCAACGGAAATTCCAGGATTGCCACCGGTAAGAGATGTGAAATTTTTCATTGATTTGCACCCAGGAATCAGACCTATTTCAATGGCACCGTATCGATTGTTGCCATTGGAATTAAATGAGCTCAAAAGCCAAATTGAAGATTTGTTAGAGAAGAAATTTATTAGACCAAGTGTATCGCCATGGGGAGCCCCAGTTTTGCTGGTTAAGAAGAAGGACGGAAACTCGCGCTTATGTGTGGATTATAGACAGCTTAATAAGGAAACTATTAAGAATCGTTATCCTTTGCCACGCATCGATGATTTGATGGATCAATTGAGGGGCCGCGATATTTTCGAAGATTGACTTGAAGTCGGGTTACCACCAGATTCAAGTGAGGGAAGGAGATATTCAGAAAACTGCTTTCAGAACCCGTTACGGACATTATGAATATCTGGTTATGCCGTTTGGAGTTACCAATGCACCAGCAATTTTCATGGACTACATGAACATAATCTTTAATTCATTCCTTGACAAATTTGTTGTGGTGTTTATTGATGATATATTGATTTATTCAAAAACTGAAGAAGAGCATGGAGCATATTTACGTCAAGTTCTTGAGATTTTACGCGAGAAGCAATTGTATGCCAATTTGTCAAAGTGTGAATTTTGGCTAGAGAAAGTGAATTTCGTAGGACATGTGATAACCAAGGAAGGAATCGTTGTAGATCCGGCTAAGATTAAGGCGGTTCTTGCCTGGAAACAGCCTCAGACTGTCACTGACATACAAAGTTTTGTAGGATTGGCAGGGTACTACAGGAGGTTTATTTAAGGTTTTGCTAAGATTGTGACTCCATTGACACAATTTACCCGGAATGATTAACCGTTCGCATGGACGGAGAAGTGTGTAGAGAATTTCCAGTTACTAAAGAGAAAATTGACGACCTCACTAGTATTGGTTTTACCGCAATCAGATGAACCTTATGAAGTTTATTGTGATGCATCTCACCAAGGTTTGGGATGTGTTCTGATGCAACACAAGAAAGCTGTGGCTTATGGCTCAAGGCAATTGAAGATTCATGAGAGAAACTATCCTACTCATGATTTGGAGCTTGCTGCTGTTGTTTTTGCATTGAAGATTTGGAGGCACTATTTATATGGTTGCACGTTCACAGTGTTCAGTGACCATAAAAGTTTGAAATACTTGTTTGATTAGAAGGAATTGAACATGCGCCAGAGACGATGGATGGAGACTCTCAAGGATTTTGATTTCACACTGCAGTACCACTCAGGGAAGGCCAATGTAGTGGCTGATGCGTTGAGCAGAAGAAGTGTATCAGTGTCTTCCACAATTATGGCTAGACAACAAGAGCTGTGGGAAGCTTTTAGAGACCTACACTTGAACGTGGAGTTTGCACCGAGAATTTTGAAATTCAGAATGATTAAGATTTCGAGTGGACTACTTGAAGACATTGCAAATTCTCAAGACGACGTCTTGATTCAAGAGAAGAGGAACCTGATAGTGCAAGGGAAGACAACAGAGTTCAAGATTGGATCAGATAATATTTTGCGATGTAATGGTAGGATTTATGTACCAGAAATTACAGATATGAGGAAAACAATTTTAGAAGAGGCTCATAAGAGTAAGTTGAGTATTCATCCTGGAGCAACAAAGATGTATCAAGATTTGAGACAGAATTATTGGTGGCCAGGAATGAAGAAACATGTAGCGGAGTATGTATCCACTTGTCTAACTTGTCAGAAAGCGAAGGTGGAACATCAGCGACCTGCTGGGATGTTGCAACCTTTAGATATACCTGAATAGAAGTGGGACAACATTTCCATGGATTTTATAACTGGATTGCCTAAAACAAGGAGAAAGAATGATTCTATATGGGTGATAGTGGATCAATTGACAAAATCCGCACACTTTTTGCCAGTAAAGACCACCTATAAGGTAGATCAGCTAACAGAGATCTACATTGCTGAAATTGTGAGGTTACACGGGGTACCATCCAGTATTGTATCAGACCGTGATCCGAAGTTCACATCACATTTTTGGGGATCATTGCACGAAGCGTTGGAAACAAAACTACGATTGAGTTCAGCTTACCATCCACAAACGAACGGACAAACTGAAAGGACGAATCAGTCCCTTGAAGATCTGTTGAGAGCATGTGTATTAGATGATAGAGGAAGTTGGGATGATGTACTTCCGTTGATTGAGTTCACCTACAACAATAGTTTCCACGCGAGTATTGGAATGGCACCATATGAGGCTTTATATGGGCGCAAGTGTCAAACTCCCTTGTGTTGGTATAAGGACAGTGAAAGTATGATTGTCGGACCAGAGATGGTGCAACAAACTACAACTAAGGTAAGGAAGATCAAGGAGAAAATGAAGACTTCACAGGATCGTCAGAAGAGTTATGCGGACAAGCGTCGCAGACTTTTAGAATTCGAACAGGGTGACCATGTATTTCTGAGAGTCACACCTACTACTGGAGTTGGTAGAGCATTGAAATCGAAGAAGTTGACTCCGAAATTCATTGGACCATATCAGATTTCGGCACGAATTGGGCCTGTTGCTTATCGGATTGCATTGCCTCCGATACTGTCCAATATCCATGATGTGTTTCATGTGTCGCAATTGAGGAAATATCTTGCAGATCCATCTCATGTGATCGAACCAGACACAATCCAGCTAAAGGATAACTTGTCGTTCGAAGTACCACCTGTGAGAATTGATGACAAAAAGATTAAGCGATTGAGGACCAAGGATGTTTCGTTGGTCAAAGTGATTTGGAACCCAATTATTGGAGACGCGACCTGAGAACTGGAGAGCAAGATGAGAGAACAACACCCAGAGTTATTTATCGACGCATAGTTTCGAGGACGAAACTAATTTTAGGGGGGTAGTAATGTAAGACCCGTAATTTTAAATTATACTTTATGTATTTTAATGGATTTTGGTATTGAACTCAGGAGCTTTTTAGCCAAGTTATTAATATTTTGGGAGTTTAAATGACTAAAAAGATATTTTGATGCCCGATTAGAATTACTTGTCGATAAATAAATTAAATTAACTGCGGTGAATCTCGTACGAAGAATTTAATGCGTTATAGGTGAAATGATAATTTAACAAATATCGAGATATTTTGAGATATTTGTTGATTATAATTAATATATATATATATATATATATATATATATATATATATATATATATATGTTTGTGTGGAGGAAAAAAGGAAAGAGATAGAAAAGAAAGAAAATGAATTAGAAGGAAAGGAAATTGGAAGAAAGGAAAACCAAAAGAAAAGAGAAAGCATTTTTCCCTCTCCCTGTCTCTTGCGCCAACTTCCTCCTTCCTCCATTGTTATACTTTTCTTCACTTTCTTTGCTTCCTTTGAGTTCGAAAATTGAAACCCAAGGCTAGTGGGTGAGAAAGATCAAGTTTCTAGCTTCTTCCTTTCTCTCGGATTCGAAAACGGTATTAGGGATTTCAAAAAAACCGTCAAACACAAACCTCCCCGTTTCATCTAGATCTAAGCTTCGTTTCGCGAAGAGATAGAAGGGAAAGTTGCTCACCTCCGTGCTACAGTGCTAGTGGACCAACTTTGAAAGCAACGTTGCGAACAGAGATTTTACCGGACTTACTCACGGTACTGTAATCGCACGTGAAAGCTAACGTGAAGGTAAGGGCTCCTTCCAAACTTTTAGTTTGCATTTAGGGACTTATCTGTGGTTGTGTGGAAACAAATTTGGTTAGGGTTAAAATAATGTTTCATGGAAAATGAATTTTAAACTCATTTATGTATGATTTTGAGTATATGAAACTTGTTGTGTTTGAGTGATGGATTGTGTTGATTTGTGTCGTCGTATTCGACGTGTTCATAATTGATAATTATAGAATTTGAGATGTTTTTTGTGTGGAAAAATGATCTGATGTGATTTGGTGTGAATTATGGATTGAATGTGAAAGTATGTTTGAGTTTGTTTGGTGTGGAATTTGAAAACCATTAAGTTAAATGAGTATTAAGAATGGGGAATCTCTTAATGTCTTGTTTACTTAATGTGTGTTTGTGAAAATCGTTTAAGTTAAATGAGTATTAAGAATGGGGAATCTCTTAATGTCTTGTTTACTTAATGTTTGTTTTGGAAAATCGTTTAAGTTAAATGAGAATTAAGAATGGAGAATCTCTTAATGTCTTGTTTACTTAATGTTTGTTTTGGAAAATCGTTTAAGTTAAAAGAGTATTAAGAATGGGAAATCTCTTAATATTTCTGTTTGCTTAATGTTTGTTATGAAAATCGTTAAGTTAAATGAGTATTAAGAATGTGCAATCTCTTAATATATGCGTTTACTTAATGTCGTCGTGAAAATGATTTTGTGGAGAAATGAATTGTTGTGTTTTAGCGTGAATTGTGGAATAAATTTGTGAATATGTTTGAGTTTTGTCTGTGTTGGGATTGTCGCGCCAAGGTGATGCCATGTGATTTGTTGGTTCATCTTGTCTGCGTTGGGATTGTTGAGTCAAGGTGATGCCATGTGATTTGTTGGTTCATCTTGTCTGTGTTGGGACTGTCGAGTCAAGGTGATGCCATGTGATTTGTTGGTTCATCTTGTATGTGTTGGGATTGTCGCGCCAAGGTGATGCCATGTGATTTGTTGGTTCATCTTGTCTGCGTTGGGATTGTCGAGTCAAGGTGATGCCATGTGATTTGTTGGTTCATCTTGTCTGTGTTGGGATTGTCGAGTCAATGTGATGCCATGTGATTTGTTGGTTCATCTTGTTTGTGTTGGGATTGTCGCGCCAAGGTGATGCCATGTGATTTGTTGGTTCATCTTGTATGCGTTGGGATTGTCGAGTCAAGGTGATTCCATGTGATTTGTTGGTTCATCTTGTCTGTGTTGGGACTGTCGAGTCAAGGTGATGCCATGTGATTTGTTGGTTCATCTTGTCTGTGTTGGGACTGTCGAGTCAAGGTGATGCCATGTGATTTGTTGGTTCATCTTGTCTGTGTTGGGATTGTCGCGCCAAGGTGATGCCATGTGATTTGTTGGTTCATCTTGTCTGCGTTAGGATTGTCGAGTCAAGGTGATGCCATGTGATTTGTTGGTTCATCTTGTCTGTGTGGGTATTGCGTTGTAACCGTTAAGCGGTATGTTTTGAAATTGTGCGTAAGTGTGTTGATTCAAGTTTATGATTGAGTGTTTGAACTTGAGATGTCATTGTGATTGTGTGATTTTACTAAGAGTTATGTTTTGAATTGTGTGTGAATGGGATGGAGTGTAAAACTATTTCGAAACCCAATTTGTCGTGGTGATCGCGTTGGAATTGCTAAGTGTTAAGATTTGGTATTATGTATGAATGTGATTGAGTTAGTTATGTATTTTTGGAAGATTACACAGGGAAATCAATTGCCCCAATCGATTGGATTCATTACATGGGCTCTCTCTTTCACGAAATCGATTTGCCCAATCGATTGGCTTCAATACAGGGGCTCTGTCTTTCACGAAATCGATTGGTCCAATCGATTGGATTCAATACAGGAGCTCTGTCTTTCACGAAATTGATTTGCCCAATCGATTGGCCAATACAGGGGCTCAGTCCTTCTCGAAATCGATTGCCCCAATCGATTGATGTAAGTTCAGAGTTCAATTTTTACTAAAAACTTTCAGGAAATCGATTTGCCCAATCGATTGGCTCAGTTGAAATTCTTATTTTGGGTTAGATAATCGATTGCTCAATTGATTTATCAATGTTTTGATCAGTTATGTATTACTTGATGGATAGAGAACTTTATTTGATTTCATTTACATTTGGCAAGCACTATATGAACTTTTAGCATATGGAAAATCCTTTTAAGGTGCATGCTAAGTTGAAAAGGTTATTTGTGCATTTAAAAACATAAATGTTATGTGTTAACTGTTAATTTCGGTTGGTGACCCTTTACAACTATTGTGGAAATCTGGGCTTTGCCCTCAGATGAGAGTCATGATGATCCTACCGGTTCGTACCCTACGGATGGGAATGTAGATGAGAATGCTTGATTAGAGCTACGTTAGGAGGATCTCACGGGGCGCGTGGAGATCACTCAGGGTGTTTAATTGTTATGTAGAATGATCAGACTAGGTTGACACAGAGGGAATAAATGTCTTTCTTTTGGGTTGCTTTTATTCTTAAACTGGAAGACTGTACCACTTTTGTTATGTATATATTTTGAATTCATATTTTGAGAACTTTTTCCGCTGCTTGTAAATTATAATGACTTAATTATTTATCCAAAGGTGTTATCTTATTTATTTCTCTGTTTTATTTTAATTTCTTTTGAAAAAAAAAAAAAATACACCCTCGCTTTGAAAAACGGGGTGTTACACTAACATTTTCTATTTCCCATGTTCTCACCTATGACATTAAGAATGGTGGAAAATCTTCTTAGTTGGTGCAGTTTTATTTTCTTGGGTTTAACCAAAATTTAGAGGAAATTAATCGAGCAGTAAATCTTTTAGATGAAGTTCAGCAAAATTTTGACAGATTAAGGACAAATATTTTTTTTTTATTAGAAGTCTTCTCACTATAATATATAATATAATACTTCAGTTTTCTTTTTTTGCAAGATTCCACGTGCAGAATGGAGAGCACATAAATAGCATACCCCTATAGTTAAATTGATTTGATTTAATATGAAAACTTGAAATAGGATTTAAAGATGAGATGGAATTTCATAAAGGGTTATTATACATATAAAATGCAAAGCTCTTAAAAACATTTAGAGATTGTGTATCGATTGATAAAATGATAAATTTATACATAGAAATTCAAGTCTCACAATGAAAAGAGACAACACTTAAAGAAAGTTTATAAAGAGAGACATTTCTCGAGTTACAAGTCGATTTTGTATAGACCCAATAACAAAAATTTAATAAAATTATGTAAGTATGTGAAAAGAAAAAATGAAAGTTTTTTTTTCTTTGAAATTCATTAGATGCCACCAATGTTATTGTCAAGGGGATTTAGGAGTAGTTCCAAAAAGGAAATGCAGAAGCAACTTCACGTACAAAGGTACACCTGGAGCTACGCATTCTTTTGTATCCTCGTGGTTTGCTACTCGTCTTGGTAAATGTTCATCTTCTTTAGAAGAACCTTTAGTTGTAGCTACACCTGTTGGAAGAAATTTGCTTGTTAAGTCAGTGTATCGTTCTTGTGATATAACTATTGATGGCAAGATGTTGCCGATAGATTTAGTAGTTATTGACTTGATAGATTTTGATGTGATTTTGGGTATGGATTGGTTGGCTTTTCATCATGCCACTTTGGATTGTCATAATAAAGTGGTGAAATTTGAGATACCAGGGAAATCAATCTTCTCGTTTCAAGGAGAACGTTGTTGGGTACCACATAATCAAATCTCAGCCTTGACTGCTAGCAAGTTAATCAAAAGAGGTTGTCAAGCGTACTTAGCCGTGGTAAGGGATACACAAGTGGCTGATGAGAAATTGGAAAAAATTCCAATAGCATGTGAATTTACATATGTTTTTCCTGAAGAACTTCTTGGGCTACCACATGATAGGGAGATTGAATTCTCTATCGACTTAGTTTCAAACACTCATCCTATATCCATACCTCATTATCGTATGGCCCCAGCAAAACTTAAGGAGTTAAGAGAGCAACTTCAAGATCTTCTTGATAAAGGTTTTATTCATCCAAGTTCTTCTCCTTGGGGAGCACCGCTATTATTTGTAAAGAAGAAAGATGGATTCATGCGGTTGTGTGTAGACTATAGGCAGTTAAATAAAGTAACTGTAAAGAATAAATACCCTTTGCCACGCATTGATGAGTTGTTTGACCAACTTCAAGGAGCTCAATGTTTTTCTAAGATTGATTTGTTGTCGGGGTATCACCAGTTGAAGATTAAGAGAGACGACATAACGAAGACAACTTTCTGCACACGTTATGGCATTATGAATTTTTAGTTATGACCTTTGGGCTTACTAATGCCCCAACAGCTTTTATGGATTTGATGAATCGCGTTTTTAAACCATTCTTGGATCAATTCGTGATTGTGTTTATTGATGATATCCTTGTTTATTCCAAGAGTAAAGAAGAACACGAGCGACATTTAAGGTTGGTTTTACAAACCTTAAGAGATAACCAATTATATGTCAAATTCTCAAAATGTCAGTTTTGGCTGGATAGTGTGACATTTTTAGGACATGTTGTGTCTAAGAATGGAATAAGTGTAGATCCAAGTAAGGTGGAAGCAGTCCAGAATTGGCCCAGACCTACCACAGTGAAGGAGATTCGGAGTTTTCTTGGTTTAGCCGGTTACTATCGATGTTTTGTGAAATATTTCTTAAAGATTGCATCTTCGTTGACTAGATTGACGCAGAAGAAAGTTGAGTTCCGATGGACTGATGCATGTGAGGAAAGCTTTCAAAAATTGAAGGAGTACTTGACGTCAACACCTATTTTGGCATTACCTATAGGTGGTGAAAGTTATGTAGTTTATTGTGATGCTTCTAGAGTTGGTCTCAGTTGTATACTTATGCAACAAGGAAAGGTTATTGCCTATGCATCTAGACAACTCAAGAGACATGAATTGAACTATCCCACACATGATTTGGAAATGGTTGTAGTTATTTTTGCTCTTAAGATTTGGAGACACTATCTATATGGTGAAACTTGTGAGATTTATACCGACCATAAAAGTCTTAAGTATATCTTTCAGCAGCGAGACTTAAATTTAAGACAAAGAAGGTGGATGGAACTCTTGAAAGATTATGATTGCACAATTTTATACCACCCAGGGAAAGCAAATGTTGTTGCAGATGCTTTGAGTAGGAAATCCATGGGCAGTCTTGCTCATATAGCAAAAGTAAAGAGGCCAATAGTTAAAGAATTTCAAGAAGTTGTTGAAAGTGGAATTCAATTTGAACTTGGTCATTTGAGGTTATTTTTAGCCCACGTACAAATTCGTCCTACCATATTTGATGATATCAAAGAAGCTCAAAGTCAAGACCCATACTTGGTGAATATGGTAAATAATGTTCAGAATGGTAAAATTTCAGACTTTTCAGTTGATTCTGATGGTGTGCTGAGGTTGAAGTCTTAGTTGTGTGTTCCAAATGTTGGCGACTTTAGGAGGAAAATTTTAGAGGAGGCTCATCATTCTTCTTACACTATTCACCCATGTTCTAATAAGATGTATCAAGACTTGAGAGAATTGTATTGGTGGGAAGGGATGAAGAGAGACGTAGCAGATTTTGTCTCTAGGTGCTTAGTGTGTCAACAAGTAAAAGCTGAGCACCAAAAGCCTGTGGGGTTACTTCAACCTGTTGAAATACCTGAGTGGAAGTGGGAAGGCATCGCTATGAATTTTGTCACAGGATTACCACGAACCCAAAAGGGTTACGACTCAGTGTGAATGATTATAGATCGGTTGACCAAATCTGCACACTTTTTGCTTGTGAAGACTACTTATACTGCATCTCAATATACTAAAATTTATTTAGATAAAATTGTCTCTTTGCATGGGGTACCGGTATTATTTCTGACCGTGGGACTCAATTTACTGCTCAATTTTGAAAGTCGTTCCAAACTTCATTAGGAACTCGTTTGAAGCTTAGCACAACTTTTCATCCCTAGACAGATGGTCAATCTGAAAGGACTATACAAATATTGGAAGATATGCTTCGTGCTTGTGTTCTGGATCTTGGGGGTAGTTGGGATCAACATTTTCCCTTGATGGAATTTGCTTACAATAATAGTTATCAATCTAGTATTCAGATGGCTCCATTCGAGGCTTTGTACGGAAGACGCTGTAGGTCTCCGATAGGATGGTTCGAAGTTGGTGAAGCTAAATTAGTCGGTCCAGAATTGGTTCAAGATGCCATTGAAAAAGTTAAATTAATTCGGGATCGCTTAGTGACAGCTCAGAGTAGACAAAAATCTTATTCTGATAAGAGGCGTCGTCCCTTAGAATTTTCAGTGGGAGAACCTGTATTCCTACGAGTCTCACCAATGAAAGGAGTTTTGCGATTTGGTAAAAAGGGGAAACTAAGTCCAAGATTCATTGGACCATTTGAAATTTTGGAAAGGGTTGGACCAGTAGCATATTCCTTGGCACTTCCACCAGATCTCTCGGGAGTTCATCCAGTTTTTCATATTTCGATGCTTCGAAAGTATCTTCATGACCCTTCACATGTGATTAATCATGAAGACGTATAGTTAGATGAGAGTTTATCGTACGTTGAACATCCAATAGCTATATTAGATCGTCAAGTGAGACGTTTACGCTCAAAAGATATTATTTCAGTAAAAGTTCTTTGGCGTGGTCCGTCCGGTGAAGAAACTACTTGGGAACCCGAAGAAGTCATCGTGCAAAGTACCCGCACTTATGTTGAAATTCAAGGTTAGCAGTATTTATTAAATAAATAAAAAGTCAAATAAATTCGAGGAAGAATTTTTATAAGGGGAGGAGATTGACACGTCCGTGTCTTTCTTTTTTTAAATATAATAATAATAATAATAATAATAATAATAATAATAATAATAATAATAATAATAATAATAATAATAATAATAATAATAATAATAATAATAATAATAATAATAATAATAATAATTAATGATAATAATAAATAAATAGTTAAATAAATAAAATCCACCAAATACCCTTTCCCACTCTCTTTCTATTTCACTCCCACATTTTCTCCTCCTTCTTCTCTCCCTCTCGGTTACCTCATCCTTTCTTCCCCCCATTTTCATTTTTTCTTTTCTTCCATTCTCCTTCTTATTTCTCTCACTTAAAGCAACAATAAATCCATGGAAAGGGTATACATTCCCTAAGCAAGCTTCCTCATAATTTCCCAAGTTCTTGGATAAATTTTTTGGGTTAGGGTTTGTGTTCTAAGGAAGGAAAAGGGATACCCATCTCTTGAGAGTTGTTGATTGAGACTCATTGATGTAAATGCGCAACTCTAATTCTAGTATGAATTCATAGAAAAATGTAGATTTGAGTAAAAATCTTATTTTGTGCGTAGGGTATATTTAGATAATTTTTAGGCTTTCTTAGAGCTAGCTAAACTTTAGAATATTTTTCTAAAGTCTTGGAAATATTTTTGATACTCAGATTTGTCAACTGAGACTCCACCGGCTACTCTGAGAGTTGTTGAAGAGCAAACTTAGACGATTCTCCATAGTTGTGAGTTGACGACGATCATCGTCATATATTTTTATACTGCTATTATTATTATTTTACTTGTTTTCTATATTAAAGTATTTATTGAAAATTTTGGGAAACACACCTTTAAATTTTATCTCGATTTCGTCAATTATTTAATTTAATAGTCTTTGTTATATGTTATTTGTTGGATTTACGTATGAGTTAAAGTATTTAAATATTTATTTGTTATGCGATCGAATATATTTTTCATGAATTTTGATGAAATAATTTTAAACGCGTGTTTTGGGAAATCGTTATAATTATTAAATCGTTTACTGTGTTAGGTGCACCTAGTTACCACGGGTTGATTAGGGAGAGTTAACCGTTAGATGGAGCCGCCCCTACGAGAGAGGTCATCCGTAGAAGGAGAGGGCTATCAACAAGATGTAAGCTCCCTAATTGATACGTGATGATGCGTTGCGGGATTGAGAGGAGAGGGTCATCCGTTAGATGGAGCCGCCCGTAAGGGAAAGGCCACCCTTAGGAGGAAAGGGCTATCAATGAGATAAAGCCTCCTTTTGGTTCTAAAAATTTGTATTGTTACTTATTTGATTTTTATGATGATTAGGTTGTTAATTTTGATTTCGTTCCGTTATTAACTGGATTTTTAATATTTATGTCAAGTGATTAAACAGTTATTCGTGTCTTTTGTATTTCCCTTCTAATTGATCATGATTGTTGTCTCCTCATTAAGTCTTTGTGACTTACCCTTTATGTTGCTTATTTTTTCAGATTCGCAAGCAGTTGAGTATGAATCTATTATTTGATTCAAGTCTCAACATATTTCTTTTTTTTGGTAGGTCTCTTTGATCGAGGACCATTTTTTTGTAATGTCTGTTGAGTCTGATCTAAAATGCAGCTATTTTGGAGTTTATAAAGTCTATTTAGTTTTTTTGGGAAGTGTATTAAGAAATTTGATTATGTTATTTGAATTGTGACTGAATTGAGAATTTGACAGGGATTTCATAAATTTGGAAATGTTGAATTTACAGAGGATACTCTGTCGAAATTTCGAGCAAAAAATATATATATATTTTTTGAAATGGTTAGAGAACGGTTTAGTTGTTTAATTGTTAAATTAATTGATAGGCTTGCCAGACTAGGAGTATAGCTTGTGCGCCGGTCACGGCATTTAAATTTCAGGTCGTGACAAATTATGATTGTTGGAATGATCTATGTATATGAGTTAGTCTTTCAAAGCATAATATTTTTATTTTCATTCAAAACTGGTTTCGTTAGACGTTGCTATATCTTTGATCTAATTATACTTTAAATTGTTTTCATTAAACACTCGTGCCAATATTGCTTTTCCTTCTTGTCCACTTTGTTTATTATGCTATCACTGACTTTTTATGATTCATCCCTTTCCATCTTATATTTTTCTTTTTCAGATTCCCAGGCTGCAAAGTAACAATTCCTTGGAGCTTGAATATCTCTCTAGAAGCTCTTTCATTTTGGTAGGGCCCTATTTTGAATGGTGGCAATATTGTTTTGTTGTGACCTCAATGTCATGCAGCTATAAGAGTTGTTTTTGTTGGTTGTTGGATTGTCTATGTGATAAATTAGTTGACATATATAATATAATGTTGCTATCTTGTGACCATAATTTTTATTATAATAATACTATTCAACTAGACTTTCGATCCAACACCTTATAGTTTTTAAGGTTTTGTCTCATTATTGTTAGATGTAATTCAAAATGATGTGTAATTAGTTAGTTAGGATTTGGTTAAGAGTTAGTTAAGTTGGTTGATGTAAAACAGCCTCCTAACTAATGCTATAAAAGGCCAAGATCAATCAATGAAGAGTAGAGTGTAATGCTGTAACACAGAACCATAAGATTGATGTGCAGTGTGAAAAGATCAATCTTTTAGCAGAAGAAGATCAATCTTATGAAACCAGAAGATCAATCTTAGCAGTTTCTGTTTTTCTATTTCTTTCTCTTTTTCTTCCAATTCCAATTCCTCTCAAAAGATATAACATGTTCTAACAAATTGGCATCAAGAGCTTGGGTTCTAGACCTTGGGAAACACGAGTGAAAGTGTGAGGGAAAATCAAAATTGGGAAACACAAGTGAGTGAAAGAAAAAAGAAGAAATGAATGGAGTAGGATTTCCATCGAATTTGCTAATTCTGGATGGGAAGAACTGGGAGAGGTGGTCTGCATCAATGAGATCGTTGTTGGGAGCTCAAGAAGTGTTTGAGATTGTTCAAGATGGCTATGAACAACTTGGTGCAAATCCAACCAAAAGACAACAAACAACTTTCAAAGATTGCAAGAAAAGGGATTGCAAGACATTGTTTTACATCCAGCAAAGTGTGGATTCAAACAATTTTGAAAGGATCTCAAAGGTATCTACAGCAAAAGAGGCATGGGATATCTTGGTGAAGTATTACACAGGTGATGAAAAAACCAAGAAAGTGAAGCTCCAAATGCTAAGAAGAAAGTATGAATTACTGCAAATGGAGAACAATGAGAATGTGATTGATTATTTCAATCGAGTACAGACAATCACAAATCAGATGAAGGCCAATGGAGAAGTGATGACAGAGGTTATGATCATTGAAAAGATTATGAGGACACTAACACAAAGACACGATCACATAGTGGTGGCAATCGAGGAATCAAAGAATCTTGATACAATGAAGCTGGAAGATCTGCAAAGCTCCCTAGAAGCTCATGAATTAAGGATAAAAGAAAGAGATGAGGCACACACACAAACACAGGCACTGCAAGCTCAGATCAGCAAGAAGTCCAATCAAGATGGAGTAAAAAACAAGAAGTGGAAGAGCAAATCAAAATGGCACCAGAACCAGGATGAAGATGAGGAGGCTGGAGGATCAAGAAGTCATCAAAACAGTGATAATAAACGCAGGAAACCATCTGGCAAAAAGAAATTTGACAAGAGGAAGGTCCAATGTTATAATTGTAAAAAATATGGATATTTTGTAGATGAATGCAGATCCAAGAGAGTACAAAGAGATGATGGTGAAGCTCAATTGGCCCAGGCAGATAGTTCTGACTCAGATGAAGTGTTGCTGATGGCATCTACAAGCATGGAGGATGATTGTCCAGGATTATGGTATCTTGACACAGGATGCTCGAATCATATGACTGGTCATAAAGAGTGGTTTGTAAATATTGATGAGAAGGTGAAGAAGGAAATCAGATTTGCTGACAATAGCACAGTAACAGCTGAAGGTATTGGCAAAATCTTGATTCATAGAAGGGATGGCAAACAATCCTCCATATGCAAGTGATGTATTAAAAAGGTTCAAAATGCAAGATTGCAATGGAAGCAACACGCCATTAGAACCAGGACTGATGCTGTCCAAAGAAGGCAATGATGAATTGATTGATCCTACAACCTTCAAGCAAATTGTAGGATCCTTGAGATACTTGTGCAACACTAGGCCATATATCTCATATAGTGTTGGGCTGATTAGTAGGTACATGGAGAAGCCTAGGACATCACACTACATGGCAGCAAAAAGGATTTTGAGATACATAAAGGAAACAATTGAATTGGGCCTGCTGTATTCCTCAAAAACAGATGAAAAGGAAGCTGAACTTATTGGCTTTACTGATGCAGATTGGTGTGGAGATATGGATGATAGAAAGAGCACAACAGGCTATGTATTTACAATCAATAACTCACCAATATCATGGTGTTCAAAGAAGCAAAGCATAGTTGCATTATCCACATGTGAAGCTGAGTATGTGGCTGCATCCATGGGAGCATGCCAAGCTGTGTGGCTGGTAGAATTAATGACAGAACTGAGGCTGAGAAGTAACCATGTAGTGAAGATGAAGATAGACAACAAATCAGCAATAGATCTAGCAAGGCATCCAAGTGTCCATGGAAGGAGCAAGCACATTGAAACAAGATTTCATTTTCTAAGAGATCAAGTAATAAAGGGCAAGATAAAGCTGGAACATTGCAACACAAATGATCAAAAGGCTGACATTTTAACAAAAGGATTAAAAAGAGTGAAGTTCCAAGAGATGAGAATCAAGCTTGGATTAACTTCAAATTGAATCAATTTTGAATTAGGGAGCATGTTAGATGTAATTCAAAATGATGTGTAATTAGTTAGTTAGGATTTGGTTAAGAGATAGTTAAGTTGGTTGATGTAAAACAGCCTCCTAACTAATGCTATAAAAGGCCAAGATCAATCCATGAAGAGTAGAGTGTAATGTTGTAACACAGAACCATAAGATTGATATGCAGTGTGAAAAGATCAATCTTTTAGCAGAAGAAGATCAATCTTATGAAACCAGAAGATCAATCTTAGCAGTTTCTATTTTTCTATTTCTTTCTCTTTTTCTTCCAATTCCAATTCCTCTCAAAAGATATAACCTGTTCTAACAATTATTGAATTGAATATATAAATCAATGTTTGTTTAGATTTTTTTTATCTTGTATTTCTGACCATAACCAAAGACCATATCATAGAAACAAGAATCACAAAGGTCTTTAGTCTTATATTGAAGCATGAGTTTTGATCACCAATGGTATGAAGTGACAACGAAGTTTGAGTAGAAATATTTTGTTTAATATTAATAAAGGTTGATCTATTATTGTGAGAACACACTAACATTTTCTATTTCCCACTTTCTCACCTATGACATTAAGAATGGTGAAAATCTTCTTAGTTGGTGCAGTTTTATTTTCTTTTGTTTAACAGAAACTTAGAGGAAATTAATCTAGCAGTAAATCTTTTAGATGAAGTTCAGCAAATTTTTGACAGATTAAGGACAAATATATTTTTTTTATGAGAAGTCTTCTCACTATAATATATAATTTAATACTTCATTTTTCCTTATTGCAAGATTCCGCCACAACATTTTGGTCTTTTAATTTTTTTTTCTTCAGAATGGAGAGTACATAAATAGCTTACCCCTATAGTAAATATTGATTTGACTTAATATGAAAATTTGAATTATGTGTTTCAATATAAATAGGATTTAAAGATGAGATGGAATTACACAAGTGTAATTATACATATAAAATGCAAAGCTCTTTAAAGATTTAGATAGTTTGTATCGACTCATTAAATGATAAAATTATACATAGAAATTCAAGTCTCACAATGAAAAGAGGTAAGATATAAAAAAAGTTTATAAAGAGAGACATTTCTCGAAGTAATCATGCAATATTAATTCCAAATGTATCATGCAATATTAATTGCTCCAACTATATAAAGAGAGACAAATATTAATTGCTCCAACTATATAAAGAGAGACATTTCTCGAAGTAATCATGCAATATTAATTCCAAATGTTTATAAAGAGAGACAAATATATTTTTGTTCTCAAACAACAAATATAAAGGGTTTTTTGTATTCATTCCAAATGTATCATGCAATATTAATTGCTTCAACTTTGTTGAGACCAAATTTCTTGTTGTGTACTCATAGTAATCTTCAACCCTATACCATGATACGGCTCTATAAATATTTCTAAAGATACCATTTTCATTTTCATCACCTTTTCGACACATGAAGAAATGTATATCCTCCTTGGGATTCTAATCATTGGAGCATTAGTAACTGCTTTGGCATTATTCAGTATCACAATGCTAGGATGGTGCAAGTTTATAAATCATGCAACAACACTTCCAACAACAGGCATATCTTATGATGACAAATTATCTGCTTGCATGAGTTTAGAGTCACATTCAATCACATTCATGTACAAGGAAGCTGACCATGCTGCACAAGGTATAATGAACCAGACTGAATGTGTTATCTGCTTAACAGTCTTTCAAGAAGACGAAAGTGTTCGGAAGCTTCATACGTGCAACCACGTGTTTCATACATCTTGCATCAATAAATGGCTCGACTCTCGTTGTGGATGTCCATTGTGTCACTCTCAAATTGACCGAGTAATTTCCCCAAATGTGACACTGACAAATGAGCAGATTATTGTGGATATGGGTGACTCCATAATTTGATAATAATCTGGTTTATCGCAACCGACTCCTAACATAACTAGCTTCTTTCCTAAACTAATTTTTTTTTCTTACTGTTCCTATTATATATTATGTAAATTTTGAAGATTTAATTAAAACTTTCAACAATGACCTTAAATATGATCAACTATTTGTTCCTCTTGAATTATTTTTTTAGATAAAAATTGGAAGTACAAAGGCATCATTATGAAACACTGACGTCTCAACCATGTTGACACCCCAGCGGTTCAACAATCAACTGCAGCAGTCCCTTCTAGATCATAGAAATTATACAAAACTAACCCCTAATGCACACAATATCTATCTACTATATGATATTTATTTCCTCCGTCCCAATATAACTGACATATTAGACTATTTTACACAAACAATGGAGGTTATAATAGAATAATGGAAATAAAGAGCATAGCAACTTTACCAAACTAACTTTAATTAACATTGGTGTATTCCTATTATTTTAAATGAAAACTATAGAATAATAACTGGAGAGTGATCAACATAGTATCTATTATATATATTTAAAACAGACCTCCGAATGCCATCTCACAACCCTCGAATGCCACCTCATCCTCCGAATGCCACCTATACAAATATTTCTCACATCAGCCAAAAAACTGATGTGGACCTCTCCTCATTTCTCCCCTCTCAATTCAATCCTACTCTATTTTACCTCTTCCTTCCACAATTTCTTAAATAACTCCAAAATCTATTTGATAATATTATTTTATATTAAATTTATAAAATTATTTTACAATTATTTATAATTTATAAATCATTTTACAATTTGATAATAATTTATAATTTATATTATTATCAAATTATTTTATAAGTTATTTTATAATAAATTTATAAATTATTTTATAATATTATTATTCATTTACTAATGGTAATAATTTATA
This sequence comes from Cicer pinnatifidum, assembly GCA_037974775.1. Classification (NCBI taxonomy): domain Eukaryota; kingdom Viridiplantae; phylum Streptophyta; class Magnoliopsida; order Fabales; family Fabaceae; genus Cicer; species Cicer pinnatifidum. The sequence goes on from JBBPBR010000007.1 coordinate 46,857,846, forward strand.
TTATTAATTATTAAATTCAATAAAATAAAAAACCGACTAATCACTCCTAAATATCGACATAAATGCTTTTTATCTAATAATATTATTTTATAATAAATTTATAAATTATAAAACTATTTTATAATTATTTATAATATATTTATAAATTATAAATTATTTTACAATTTGATAATAATTTATAATTTATATTATTATCAAATTATTTTATAAGTTATTTTATAAT
>JBBPBR010000007.1:46859281-46871492 GCA_037974775.1 Cicer pinnatifidum
TATTAAAAAAGTTACTTCCAATTATTAAAAACTATTATCTATTATATATATTTTTTTTTTACAAACTCTTGATGAAATATATTCAATAATTTTTTTTTACAACAACTTCTCATTCTCATAATTAAAATATCATGCTAATAAAACAAATAAATTTAGACTACGCTACAATATAATTCAATATTAATATTTTTTTAAAATAAAAAATATTAAATAGTCAATCATATTTTTAAATTTTTACATCTTATTTTTGAGTTTGTATATTACATTTTATTTCATCAAATAAATGCAAGTACCATTATATGTTGAAAAATAAATTAACAATCACATTACAATGAGTCAAACAATTATCCTATATAATAAATTATCATACAAATTTTATAAAATATTTTAAAAATTAAATTAAATAATTGTGATAAACATAATTTTCTCTCATTTTAATTTTCTTCATCATATTCAATTATTATAAATCAATAAAGTAATATTATAAGATAACTATATTTATAATACATAAAATATTACTTATAAAATTAATTAATTAATATCCGCGCCGCGCGCGAGCCATAATCTATTAAATGATTAAATTAGAGAATAATTAGATAATATAATTGAGAAAACAACAATTAAAATTACATTGAAAACTAAAGGGCGACACTCTTTTTGGGACAAATTATTTTTGCAAATGTGTTGGTTATTATGAAATGGAGGGAGTACATATGAATAGATCTATGTATCACAAAGAATTTCTCCTAATTATATGATCATAGAAATTACAATATAAATGCAAAATCAAGTTTTTTTTTTTTATGTGACAAGAAGGATAAAACAATTAGCAAGAAGAGATACACAATTTTGAAGATGATATATATCATGGCAAATTTCTTTCAATTTATATTCAAGAAATTCAACATGTGACATTTAGATTTACTCTCTACATAAATAAGATAGCTCCAAACCTGAAAATAAAATGTGACTAAAACACATCCTGATTTCATATACAATCATTATTTTCATGCTTCATTGAAACGCGTCACCAAATACTTGTACACCTCACATTTTCCTCAGGTTATCTAACCTAGCCTGTAGATCATCGTCTATTCCACCATCATCATTTCCAGTTGGTTCAGCCTGAGCAACCCTGTTCTTTGCCGCGGGTGCAGCGACTGAGGTTGATGCAGTCCATATTATTGTTACATTTACCCCTTCTCCTTCAGCTAGAGAATAATAAATTTTGCCGGAATAAGAATGATAACAACTTACCTCAGAGTTGATATCGATTCCGATCTCATCGAGAACTTGATTCACAAGCTCTTCTGTCTCTTCCTCTTCTTCATCGCCTTCTAAAGCATCGTCAATTGCATCTCCCATCACCTCAGATGCCAATTCCATCTTCTCATTCTGCCTTTCAAACTCTTGCATTATCTTTTGCAAAGAAGGCAAATTCATTTGCCTATTCATTTGACCCATTGCTTTAGTAACTCCTTTCATAGCCTCCCCCATTGCTTGAGTAGATTTAAGCGTCTAAAATCGATCTCAGAAAGTCATTTTTAAAGGCTATAAATTATAGATCAATCAATCTTATCTGCTACTTTCCTAGGAACTCAATAAGCACGATGAAACTTTCGAAGTTGCATAACATACAAAAGAAACACAAAAATGTTTTGCAAAACAAACACTAAGCGAAAAACTGCATTTTAAGAGTTTTTTTTAATCCATTTACAGCGCTTGCGCTGTGGAATCGAGCGTTGTAAATGATACAACAGCGCTTTTAAAAAAGCGCTATAAAACATGTAAATATAACGCGCGCTTGTTATGCACATTTTACAGCGCTTTTTCAAATAAGCGCTGTAAAATGCACACCCATTATATGAGTTATGGGTCTGCATTTTACAGCGCTTTTTAATAAAAGCGCTGTAAAATGCACACCCATTATATGAATTATGGGTCTGCATTTTACAGCGCTTTTGTGTGTACATTTTACAGCGTTTTTTTCAAAAAAGCGCTGTAAAATGTGTTTTTTTGTTTTTTTTAAACTCTATAAATTAAATATTTGAAATGAAAAGCGCTTTTTAATTTTTTATGATATTTTTTTCTAGAAAGCGCTGTCTTTTATCTTTTTATCCAAAATTATTTTGATCCAAAATCAGTTCACAATCAGTGCACACAACAACAAAACATATTCAAATACCATAAGCAGTTCACACAATCATTAGAACAGAAAACAGAACTCTGTAACTTAATTAACATATATGTAACTCTGTAACTCTGTAATTAACAACATAGTTAACTACATTCAGATACATATATATAACCTAATTTATAACCTAATTAACTACATTCAGATCCATATGCATGTTCATAAATTGTGTCCTATGATCATATACATATAACAACTAACAGAATATACATAATATGCACTAGCTACCATATAATATTCAGATCTCTTGCCCAACAGCAAGCTATTTCCCAGAAAATCAATTAATTTTCATTTCAAGCACATACTAACACCAGTCTTCCTTTAATTCCATTAGATCTTCCTCATAATATGATGGACTGGAATTGTCAAAGTACTGCAATATAAAAACTGAACATATTATATTAAGTTAGTATCAAATATATAGATAATTTATATATGAAAATTATATAATTAAAATACTGTACCGTTTCTGGGATAATAGTTTTATTCTTGTCAACAATCTCCTTCATGAATCTCAATACGTAGTACCCACAGTCGATGTTGTTTGTTTGACGAGGGCACTTTATTGGGATCCATGTAATGTTATTAGATTTTTGCTTCGACACTGTAGCACCTCTTTGAGCTCGAAAAACTTTTAAGGCACTATCGAATGAATAAATGTGATTATTATAGCATGAACAAACACATTATTTATATATATATGTAAGAAATAAATGAATATTACTTACGTGTCAAGCATAGTCTTTATTTTGAAGTGATTGTTTTAATTGTCAAGCACGGGATCCAAATAGTATATAACTTCAGAGACCGCATTGATTGCAAATAGCACCCAATGTGCCCTACAAAAAAAAAATTGGTTAAGCAATTTTGTTTATACACAACTAATAAATTAAATTCTCATCAATTAAAAAAGATAAAATTACGTACCCTGAATTATATGGTGCGAAGAACAATTTATCCTTTTCTATATATCCTAATAACATATTTACAATGTATTTCTTTACATTTTCTGGACCGAGTTTCCACATCGACATCTTATGCGGAGACAAGAATGAGTATTTATTTGACAATTTCCTCGTGCACACGACCTTCTCATACAAAAACCTTCAATGAAATTTTTAAACTTGATTAATTACCAATACATTTAATTAATTACCAATAAATGCAATTAAAAGTATTTTTTACCTTATGTACAGGCTCATTACAGTAGCACTAAGCTCCTTATGTTCGAGAAGTTCGTATATGTGCTCCTTTCCGAGATATTCAACATACTCATCTCCGTATATATCTTTATTCATGTGTACGATGCGCGAATCATCGCTGCTGCCCATATTCCTTTTTATTTCGATGTCAAGACACGTCCCGTATTTATCAAGGCATGGCTGACTTTTATTAGGAGCAGCAGCAGCAGCGACCGATTTTCCCCGATCCAGTTTTTTTCTTGCTGCAAGCTTGACAGCTTTATTACCCTCCGGCCTTTGTGATTTAGCAGCTCTATTAACCTCCAATTTTTGAGGTTTGATGCCTTTTTTTGGCTGTAGGGGTGGTTTATTTATTTGGATCTACAAAAATGAGGTAAAATGTTAGTTTATTGAATCTGAAAAAATGACAAACCTTAGACAATAAATGTGACAAACCTTTTCGGGAGATGTAACTGATTCGTTTCTGGGAATCTTTTTATCATTTCCTTTAGGCTTAATTTTCAGCATCTAAATATAAATGTGAAATTAAAGTTAGAAGCAGAAAAAAATCAGCAATTAAATATACATATCAATTAAACATACATTTCAATTAATTAAATATACCTTATCGAGGGCAACAAGGTTTGTGGGCCATGCCACGTAACTACCAATAGCGTCGCCTAATAACTGCATATCTCCATCGTTGTCCGGTATGGGCAACGATGCAGTTGGTTCGAAAGCAACAATAGGCGATACTTTGACATGACCCGCAGGAATCGGAGTATTGTGCAATACTTCTCCTGAAGTATTGTACAATTTTCCTTTTCCCACCTTTCGATGAATATGCGAGGACAAGTATAGGACACATGGAGTGACACCCTAAATCAATAGTTAAAACATAAGTACGGTTAATATATAAGTTTGTTTAATACATAAGTAATTACATAAGCAAGTAAGTAATTAATTACCTCGGGAATACTTTTCAAACCGACGTTGCAACTCGCGGTTTCACTCTCCATTTGTAATTTCACGTTGGAGCTGATTCGGAAGTTGCTTGTCTTTATTCGTATTCACCAAGAGTGCCACTTGCTCTGATAGGATTCTGAGCTTCTCTAATACTTCCTTGTTGGAAGGTTTTTGGCGCTTCTCTTGAGGAAAAAAGCTTTTGGGAGTTACGCCAAATCCTTTCCCCCTAACTCGACCGGAATACTCAGGGACATTAAACACTTTACCAAGAATGTCCCTGCAAGTATCCTTGTTGCCCTTCGGATTTTCAGAACTTTGTTCGATAATCTCCTAAAATACATGTAACATTAAAAAGATAAGTTCAATAGCATTTTTAAAATACAATATTAAAAAATATTAAAGTGATAATATACTTACACAAAGTTCTACTATTTTTTTTGACATTTTCATTATCAACCACTCTGCCTTTGTTAACACGCGCTTCCTTCCATAAGATATGACGACCCAAGGGTTGATCGGCTTGGGTGTCTTTTCGCTATTCGTTAAGATCATAAACAAAATAATACAAATTAGTTACACACTATAGTTTATAATACAAATTACTTCATTATATAAAAGTGATGTTTAATTACTTACAAGTTGTTGATCAAGGCGTGCATATCCCATACGTGATTTTTTGTATGGGTGTGTTGGATTGCTTGCCCGTTCGCGATTTGCCTTACTAATATTCTATATAAAAAAAATAGCAATTGTGTAAAAAATTAAAATACGCTACGAATATGAATAATAAAACACAAATGCTAATAAATTAATCACTTACGACAAACGCGGGGTTAGAACGTTTGGAAACAAATGCTCTCCATTCATCGTTTGATATATAATGTTGATATATTTTTGGAGGTTCAGCACTTGTGTTTCCTTCTCTATCTTTTAGATAGAAATTTGAGAGATGAGATCTAAATCCACGATGGATCTTCCCAGCAACTCTCAAAACATAAGACTTTCGTCCCTCATCAAGAACAAAAGTCGTCTGCAATGAAAAAAATTATAAGTAAAGTATTTCAACGAAAAAAATTATAAATGACAAAAGAGTGGATCAAAAAATTTACTTGAATGTCATTCCATATAATATCTTTGGCATCCTTCAACGCCTTATCTCTCCAATCGTCAATTGTAATTGGGACATTTTGACGAACAACAGCCCCAATATAGCTTACAAACATAGAGCTATTGGGGTCAATTGGTTGACCACTCTCATTCCAGCCAACCTAATAAACTCATATAGTAAGTACATGCTATTAAAAAAAGATAAAAAAAATACACAGCAAACAGAGTATAGTATAGTATAACCTCAAACTTGGTGCCATTGCTCCTTGCTTTAATCACTTTTTTGCATTATAATTGCACCACGTTTGACTTCATTTTCATAAGTCTTAGTCTTAGTGGTGCCAACTTCTTCATTTTGACATTCTAAATCTTTGTTTGTATCCATTTAACTACAACAAGTTCAACATGCAGTTTAGCATAACATCAACAAGCTCAACATCCATCATGCATTATTATAAACAAGCTCAACATGTATCAGTATATCTTAAACAAGCTCAACATGCATTTTAATGATTACATTAAATTAATAACATCAATACCTGAATAATGGTTCGAAGAAAGATGAAATGTGAAGAAAAGAGGGAACGCAGAAAGTTCACAGAAATATGGTTAACAGAAAAACGGTTTGAAAAAATACGTAATGAGGGTTACGTATTTCAATGAAAATATATTGTGTGCAATGGGAGAGATGATCTTGGATAGAAATAAGGTTCGAAATGAAGGAGATGATCGTGGAAATACGGTTCATAATGGACGGGATTATAGGGTTTGCAAAAGAAGAGAAGAACGATGAAGGTTGAGATGATAGTGAAGTTTACGTAATGAAGAGGAAACTGAAGCAGTTACTGTTATATATAAAACCCTTTTACAGTGCTTTTTTATAACCCTTTTACAACGCTTTTACCAAAAATGCTCTAAAAGGTGTCCTTATTTAATTTTTTAAAAGGCTCTTTTACAACGTTTTTCCCAATAAGCATTGTAAAAGACCTCATTGTTTTATTATGTTATATAATGTTTTTTTAAAGCCTTTTACAGCGCTTGTTCAAATAAGCGCTGTAAAAGGTCTCTTTATTTTATTTTTAAAAGAGTCTTTTACAGCGCTTATTTTAACAAGCGTTGTAATAGACCTCCTTGTTTTATTATGTTATATGAATGTTTTTTTAAAGTCTTTTACAGCGCTTTTTTAAATGAGCGTTGTAAAAGGTCTTATTGTTTTGTTATTGTGATTTTTGTGTTTTGTTATGTTATTTTTTAAACAAGCTCAACATGCAAAACCCACATAGTAGTAACTGGTCACCACCAAAATTTCTTCCTCTTCACCAAACTCTTCTCCTTTTATGCATCTTCTTCACAAACATCAAAACTTACTCTTTCACAATTCAATCTCCATCTCAACACCCTTTTTATCTCTTTACATTCCCTTTCCTTCTTAAATCGAAACTTGGTATTCAGGTTCATTGCCATGTTGCGAAAAATGGGTTTGAGTCTGATGTTTTTGTTAACAATGTATTTTTGGGGATTCCCATGATGCGTACAAGGTGTTTGAAGAAAATCCTGTTAGAGATAGTCATGTTAGGTGTCTGATGAATATTATTTTTAAAGCTTTTTACAGCGCTTTTTCAAATAAGCGCTATAAAATGTCTTTTTTTTTTTTTTAATTTTCAAAAGGGTCTTTTACAGCGCTTTTTATAAAAAGCGCTGTAAAAGGCCTCAGTATGTTATTTTTGTGTTTGTTTTATTTGGGTTCAATTTTGGATGACTGTAACTCAGACATTTATTCCAATCGAATTGGCACTTAATTTACATTATATAAGTGACATTATCATAACCAGTAGCAACAGAAGCAAAAGAGACATTAGTAGCAAACTGTGAGATGTTATAACTAGGATCCAAATATGCTGGTATGTATGGTTTGATTCCAAAAGCTTCTGATATGAAATATGTTGCTATTCTGTCATATTAGTATAAAACACTCAATTCAAATTACATGCATATTTATCACAATAATTCAGATTACATTCATATTTATCACAATAATTCAGATTACATGCATGGCTTATATAAAACAATTAAACATGTACATTAAGATGCCCTTCTTCTTTTCCTGGTGGGATTCACATTTGTTTGTCCATTTATAATACGAAACGATGGATTAATCCAAATTCCCTCATCATGATCATCTCTAAGATATAAACCATCATCAGTTGAATCAATTTCATGTGGTTGTTGTGATGTTGCAAATAAAAGATCATTACCAACATCTTCATCATTATTGTTATCATCACTTATTTTATTGGTCGATAGGACAACAGACCATTTATCATCAGAAGGATCAGTGACATAAAACACTTGTTGAGCTTGCAACGCTAAAATAAAAGGATCGTCTTTGTATCCCACCCTATTAAAATCGACAAGCAAGAATCCTGACTCATCAATCCGAACCCCATTATTATTATCGACCCACTTGCAACCAAATATGGGAACACGAAACATTGTGTAGTCTAACTCCCATATGCGCTCAATAACCCCAAAATATGATAGATTTGCATATATTGGGTTTTTGTCTTTTGCACTTGAGACATGCATCGCTTCAGCTACGAGAGTGACTCCACTATTTTGCATAGTGGTCTAATCATCTTATTCTTTGGTACAAAATGTGTAGCCGTTAATAACATAACCAGTGTAAGAAAAGACATGTAAGCTCGGACCATTTGCTAGCCACCTCAATCTCTTTGAAATTGATTCGGGGTCTATATCAAATTTTGACTTTATGTGATTTTTTAACCATGTTATAAAACTTCGATTGTGCTCTCGAGTTATCCAATTTTGATTCCTATTCATGTTTAAACGAGATAACTGATCCATGTGTATTGTAACATACGGTTGAACCTCATCATCATTGTGCAGAACATACAATTGTGCCTGCTCCCATTATGTCCTTGATATAATCAGTAGTCTCCTTCCAATTATCCCTTCTCCTGATATTCTTCCCGAATGACGAGACATGGAAAGCCCTATGGATTCAACATTGGACAGATATGCAGTACAAAATTCAGCAGCCTCTTCAACAATGTATCATTCAGCAATACAACCTTCTGGTCGACTTCTACTTTTTACGTACCCTTTTAATATTTTCATATATTGTTCTATCGGATACATCCATCTCATATAAGTTGGCCCACAAAGTTGTGTCTCCTTAACCAGATGAATAATAAGGTGAACCATTATATCAAAAAACGATGGTGGGAAATACATTTCAAGCTCACACAAAGTAACAACAATTTCCCTCTGCAATGTCGGTAATTTTTGAGGGTCGATCACTTTACTACAAATTTTCCTGAAGAAGAAACATAATCTAGTTAAGGCTAGTCGAACTTTTTTAGGTAAAATGGAACGTATACCTATTGGTAGGAAATGCTCCATTAGAATATGACAATCATGGGTCTTCAAACCTTTTAACTTGAGGTCATTCATACAAATCAAATTTTTAATGTTCGAAGAGTATCCTTCTGGAACTTTAACTTCGTGTAGAAATTTACATAAAACAATTTTTTCCTTTCTAGATAGAGTATGAGCGGCTGGAGGTAGATATGTGTGATTTCCTTTCTTTACTGGAGCCAATTCATTTCTTATTCCCATATCGACCAAGTCCAATCTTGCGTTGATGCCATCTTTAGACTTTCCTGGAACATTGAGTAATGTACCAATAACACTATCAAATACATTTTTTTCAATATGCATCACATCGAGGAAATGTCTTATATACAATGACTTCTAATATGGAAATTCAAAGAAAATTGACTTTTTCTTCCACCCAGTTTTGACTAGCTCTCCCGCAAAAGGTTTGTCAAATTTATTGGTCAAACCTTGTACTTTTTCAAGTATTTGATATCCAGTCGGTGCTAAAGGAGCTTTACCTTCCTCTGATTTTCCATTGAATGCATTTCTCCACCCACGATACTGATGACTATAAGGTAAAAATCTACGATGTCCAAGAAACACATTTTTCTTACAATGTTTCAACCGCATCCAATTTGTACTCTCTTCACATATAGGACATGCACACTGACCTTTAATGCTATATCCGGATAAATTAACATATGCTGGAAAATCAATAATTGTGTTGAACAACATAACCCTCAAATTGAAACATTCTTTCTTATACCCATCATAAACTTCCACACCTGTCTCCCACATACATTTTAAATCTTCGATTAGAGGAGTCAAGTATACGTCGATATCATTCCCCGGTTGTTTGGGTCCAGAAATTAACAGAGACAACATCATAAACTAACGCTTCATACATAACCATGGAGGTAGGTTATATATTACCAAAATCACAGACCACATGCTATGTGAGATGCTTTGAAGACCATGTGGATTCATTCCATCAGTAGAAAGTGAAAGTCTTAGATTTCTTGACTCTATTCCGAATTCAGGATACTCGTGATCAATTTTTGCCTATTGTGGGGAATCTGCAGGGTGTTGAAACATTTCATCTCTAATTCTTTCATCTGCATGCCATGTCAAGTGTTTTGAATCTTCTTCACTGCGATACATGCGCCTAAATCTTGGTATTATAGGAAAATACCACACGACTTTTGCTGGAGTAGATTCTTTCTTCTTATATCGAGAGACATTGCATTTCGGACACGCCTTAAGTAGTTCATATTCGTTTCGAAATAAAATACAATCGTTAGGACACGCATGAATCCTTTCGTAACTCATTCCAATAGAACACAAAATCCGTTTAGCCTCGTAGGTTCGACTGAGAAGTTCATTGTCATCTGGCAACATATCTTTTATGAGTGTTAATAATTATGTAAAGCTTTTATCAAACCATCCATTACTCGCTTTTAAGTTGTACAACTTTAATATCGCCGACAGTCTTGTGAATTTAGTACAACCATTATATAATTCTTTCTCTGAATCACTCAACAAGCTTTCAAACATTTTAGGACAATCTCGAAGATCTTCTTCAACTGCTTTTGCAATCTCATCAACTCGGTCCGGCTCATATGTATCTATATCGAAGTCAGTTGAAGCATATGTCGAACTATTCTCAAAATTAATGTTTCCTTTTTTTTTTTCTCACCATGTCTTATCCAACATGTGTAGCTTTGATCAATTCAATTACATACTAGATGTCCTTCTAATTCATCTTCTCTAACATGTTTTCCAAAACAACATTTTAAACAAGGACAAACTACTCTATTTGGATCTTTTGCATTCTTCACTGCAAACTCAACAAACTCCTTCTCTCCAATTTCATACTCTTTTGACAATCGATTGACAGACATCCATTTCCTATCCATATTATACGACCTATATAAATGCAGTTACAAAAATAATAAGCTTTCAAAACATATCAACAAGTTTCAAAAAGAAACCAATATCAACAAACAATTTCAAAACATAACAGATCATGTGGTATGAGTTTTTGACTAGTAGAAGACATTTAATATATATATATATATATATATATATATAGCAATTTGAAAACAGAATAGATCATGTAGTATGAATTTTTAATTTGATAAAAAAAATTTAAAAATACCTGAGACAACGTAGATGGCCGCACAGTACGTAGAGGATATGAGGGTTCCGAGAGTAGAACAAAGCGCATGTATTTAATTATTTGAAAGATGTAGAGGATATGAGGGTTCCCAATGTATATAATTATTTGAAAGATGTATTTTACAGCGCTTGTACTAAAAGCGCTGTAATAGGTAGTTAAATTCAATGAAAGCGCATGTATTTCACAGCGCTTGTGAAAAAAGCGCTGTAATAGGTGGTTCAATTATTTTAAAGCGCATGTATTTTACAACGCTTGTGAAAAAAGCGCTGTAATAGGTAGTTAAATTGAATAAAAGCGCATGTATTTTACAGCGCTTGTGGAAAAAGCGCTGTAAAATAATACGCGAAAGCGCTTCATTTTTACAGCGCTTTTGTGAAAAGCGCTGTAAAAGCCTTATAACATTATGCGCAAACGTTATATGACCCTACAACATCGCTTTTTTTAGAGCGCTTGTCAAAAAAACGCTGTAAAAGGCTCCGTTATTTTTAAAATATATTTACAACAACACTTGTGTTTAGCAAGCGCTGTAAAAAGGGCGCTGTTAAATGTCATTTTTGGCGTAATGAAACCTAAATTCTCAAAGAAACGCCCTGAAGTTGTGATTTAAGCTTGTAAAACTTTTCAATCTGGTGGCGAGTTCTGATAAGATCCTTAGCCATAACCCTCACAGCACCCTAACAAATTGAAGCCAAACTCAGAAACTACTCAAACATATTATATACATGTTCAAATAGCACCACCCTACTATATTTAACCACCAACCTTACATAATAAACTTCTCTAAGATATAAACAACTTAAGAATGCCAAATGATCTATACCAAGATATCAAATTTTTTTGGTGTAGCTTTTTTTTCTTCCAAATTTGTTGTTTACTATAAATAAATTTACCACTTTACTTTCAACTACGTCCAAATTATACAATACATTGAGTTAATATTTAATACACAATTAAGCACGACAAAATAAAAAATCAGACAAACAAACCAACATGCTTGGGAATGTTTTGATTATGGGTTTTGGAATATTGAGTCTATATTTTGTTATATACCTGAGATTTTAAATATATATATGTACTGATGGATATGTTGAATTTTTTTTCATGTCAATTAATTTTTATAAAGTGTAGAAAAACGTGAATCTTAATAAAAAATGTAAACTAAAATAAATTTTAGAAAATGATATA
>JBBPBR010000007.1:46871756-46911406 GCA_037974775.1 Cicer pinnatifidum
ATATATATATATATATATATATATATATATATATATATATATATATTACTAATCCTTGATTAATGCATGAAAATTAAGATGAGTGATTTTCACATTAAATTTGTTAATTATGTACATTTTTATTTTCGAAGTTATCTTTTAATTATGAAGTGAAAAAGTGATAGATTTTTTTAATTTGGTTCGTTTAATTAGAGATACTTATGTGAAAAAAATTATTAAGGAAGTTTGCGTTACACAGACAACTTTTTTAATGAATTTTTCAAAAAAAAAAATTAAATTTTTTTAATTAATATAAATAAACACATTTTTTAAATTACTTTGACTTACTAGAATTTCACATCATATTTTGATAGTATTTTCAAGTATGACCCGTTACCTCATGTAGTCCGTATTTTATAGACAATTTTTTAATTTTTTTAACAAATATATATATATATATATATATATATATATAATTAATAAAAAAAATATTATAAATTTTATAAAAATTACGATAAAATTAATATCGAAGGTGATCTTCAATACCATATTGCTGATGTTTTCTCACACATATGGGATTTTGACGATGCTTCAGTAGATCATAGGTTTATTCTATTTCTATAGTTGGAATTTAGCGTGTTTGACAACACTTTATAGATAATTGTGTTATGCATTTGAACTCGCTGTTATATCGATCGATGGATGTACCAACGTGTTGTCAAAATTTTATACGTGTGAGAAAATATCGACAATGTAGTACTGGGACCACATTCGATATTAATTTTATCGTAATTTTTGTAAACTTTGTGATTTTTTTTATGAATGAGTTATATATATATTTGTTAAAAAATATTGAAAAAGTGTTTAGAAAATGCGAACTATGTCGGTTAATTAATCATACTCGAAAATATTGTCTAAATATTACAGAGAGCTTTAGTCAATCTATATAAATTTTGCGTTTGTGTCTTTTGATGAATTATTTTAACTATATATATATATTGTTGAAGTTGTGGGATTTTAAAGAAAAGGATGAGAGAAAATAATAAGGGTTTGAATATTATTGATACTAGCTTTATGCTAACTTGATTACAAAAGACTCAATACTAATATCTATTTATAGAGAAACATATATATTCAATCATAAATTAGGAATAAATCATAATAATAATGAGAGATATTCTAAAATATCTCTATTATTATAAATTGATCCTAGAAAATAATTCAAGATATTCTAATATAATATAATAGATATTATAAAATATTTTTTAATATTTTAATATATATATATATATATATATAATATTATTTTTTTTGTTAATTTAAAAAAAATTAAATTATTTATTTTGAAAAATTCTTTAGGAAAGTTGCAGCAAATCTTACTTGTAGGTGACTTCAAGAATAGAATATTTTAATATATAGTATTGAAAAAAAGAGTATTTTGATAAAAAAATTTAAAAAAAACCCTCAAAACGGTGGAAATTATTTCTCTTCCACCCTCTTTCTTCAAAACCAAACACAGTGTAAAACTCTTGAGTCAATCCAATTTGATGAACAACCAAAAAAGGTGGTACAAGGGAGAACTTGCACCATTTCCATCGCGGTAAAATGGAATCTACTATTGAAGAGTTCATGCGCGATGTGTGGTTTTCAATTCCATGCTATTTACGGGTTGTTGAAAATGAATGTTGATTATGGCGAACAAAGTTCTATGGAAGTTTCCGCTGTGTTCAAACTTCAAAATCAAAGGTTCGTTACATTAATTAAACAATGCTGCTTTTGATTTTTGTTCTCTCACTAGCACACAGTAATTATATATATCCAAATGTATGTATACTTAATCATGCTTCTCTAAATTCTTTTGTAAATTCTGAAACAAAACACTAAGGATTGGAAACAAGTTAATTAAGCACTCATAAACCCTCTGATTTCATGTTCAAATTTACCTTAAACAAAATTAAAACATGCAAGTAAAACAAGCAATTGAATAACTGAACTATTTAGCATTTTGAATTCCTGGAAAATTTCATCCCTCTTCAACTGAACACACATTATTTGGAATAACACTACCATCACCCAATTCCAATTGATGTTTAAAATTGTCATATATTGAAGGGGTTACAAGGCTAACCCCAATCCCTCTTAATTGCACTGGCATGTACTCTGATGTCAGTGTTCTTGATGCTGCGCTAACCTTAATTTTAATCTTTGACTGATCATTGACTCGGCTAGCTAGGTAATGCGAACATCTCGGGTCATACATTAGATACACATGATCTGATTCAATTCCTTGATATGGTCTGTCCAAGTACACGTTGATAGTTTCACTTTCACCATCACTGATTTTGAATTTCAGAGTCATACCCTCTGTTGAGATGGTTGGAATGATGAAGCCAAAAATGAAGCCCAACTGAGAGAAATAAGGATCAGATGAAAGATAAGAAAGATCAATAGTAATGTTGTCATGCGTAGTTGTACTGTATTTCATCCACTTTGGGATTTCGCTACCTGGATAGACGTACATGTTTTGATTCCGATCGTGTTCGTGATCATGATCACCATCACATGTGGATATATGTTGGTGTGAAAAGTTCATCATATTAATCTGCGCATTCAACTCAATAGCCTTGAGAGAAGGCTCATTTAACTTAAGGCAATTCCAGAATGTGACCTTTTTCTTCTTTTCCTCAAGTTGTTCACTAGCTGTTGAACGGAACGTTACATTCTCTAGTGATACACACCCACCAACATCTAGTGTTTCTATTGACGGAGGAAGTTCTGGTAGAGATTGAAGCTCCCTGCAATGATGCAAGTCTAGATGTCTCAGCATTGTAAGATTCTTGATGCTTTTAGGCAAGGTCTCAATATGAGTGTGTCCTAGATGTAACTTTTCAAGTTTGTGTTGAAGTCCAATTGATGAAGGTAGTTGTTTGATACCCGTATGTTCTAAATTCAATTGTTTCATATTCTTTGAGGTCAATGAGAATTCCTTCAGTTTTGTGCAGTTGTAGAGGGATAGAGAACTAAGGGAGCTTAAATGGGTATTATTGCTTTGAAGGCTTGTAAGGGAAATGCATCCCGTCAGATCCAGTTTCTTAAGCTTTTTGAGAGAGAAAACAGATGGATGGACACTAGTCAACCCTACACAGAAACGGAGGTCTATTACTGTAAGACTTGTGGCCTTTGAGAAGTCTGGGAGCTCTGTTAGGAGTCTGGATGAATGGAGTGTAAGGACATTCAAATTCATAAGATCCTGTTCCATTTAGAACCAACCAAGACAATACCCATGAGCCAATTGATTCTGAATTAATCTGAATGCTAATGCTGGAATATATATTGTTTAAATAGTATGTTTTTAGTCCTTCAAAACATCATTTTTGCTTTTAATCCCTAATTTTTTTTGTTTCGTATTGTTCCCGCATTTCTAAATATAACTTTGGTCTTTATTCATAGCGAACTATGCCAGTCAGAGAGCATACAACAAAAAGTTATTGAATCTTTGGGGTAGAATTCCTTCCTTTCAACCATTCAAGAACATTTAACTTACAACTAAAATCTGATAGCTCTCTGACTGACACAGTTAGTTACGGACTAAAGTTGACACCTAATTAGATATAAAGGATCAAAGTGTGACAAGTTGGTGTGGAACCAAAGTCTATTAGACTAAAAATATATTTTAGACTATACATATTACTTACCTTCACTCCATGCCAAAGTTTTTTCAGCTGGCTATTATGCAAGTTCAATATAACAAGGTTTTCTGCAGAAAACTTGGACGGCAAGGATTCCAAAGGGTAATACTCCCAACGAAGATATCTCAGTTCATCAGGTAAGAATTCAAGTCCTTTAGGAAGAGACAAACTCCTTTGATTATGAGACCCCTTAGTATAAATATCCAAAAATTTCATTTTGCTCATCTTGGCGAATACTTGAGGGCTTAATTGCAGCTCCTTCATTTCAGACAGTTCAATGGCCATACTTCTTATGGTCTCACTTCCCTGCCAAAACAGTAGTAGAAAATTTTCAAACATCAATATAAGCAACATTTCCTATGAAAAAAAAAAAAAAAAAAACTTTTACAGTTCCGTTATTTTGTGACTTTTTACCTTGTCGTCTTTCAATACTTGATAAATGTCATGAGGATCCAATAGTCTGGTCCGTCTTCCAGGTTCTTCAACAGATTGCCGGTGAACAATCTCCCGAGCTGTTTCTTGTATAATGTCATGCATTGACACAACATTTTGTTGATCAATAGTTGCAAGAGCTTTATCTTTTAGCCTGTCTAATCTAAATCCCACTGAAAAATAAGGATCTTTCAATAGAAGTTTTATGAGGTCAACTTTAAAATTCAATCCGTCAAAAAAGCAGGCAATATCCAAGAATATAATCTTTTCATAGTAGTCAAGATCATTGTAAATCAATCTAATAACATCATTGACTGTTTTAATCTGCTCTCTTTTCAGACTCCTTGCCTGGCTTTCCCATACAACCTTATCTTTTCCACAAAGGTGGTTAGCTAAAGCTTTAATAACTAATGGAATGCCTTTGGCATAATCTACCATCTTCTTTGATAGATTATAGTAATCCATTTCAAGATGCTCTAATTTTTTAAAGGCATGCGAATTGAAAAGCTCGAAAGATTCATCAGAGTCCAATGGCTCAACCTCGTATATATCATCAACTTTTCCAGCAAGTACTTGCTTATCTCTAGTAGTTATGATGATTCTACTTCCTGGTCCTAACGAACTAACTATTTCAACCAAAACTTCTAGTTGCTTAGCATCTTTGACATCATCAAGAACAATAAGAACCTTCATGCGGCTAAGCCTTTTCTTAACCAAAGGAGAGAATCCATTTATCATGTCATCTTTCAAGTTTTCTTCCTCTAATAGAGTGGATAAAAGCTTTTTTTTTAACCTCAAAATATTTGTGCCATGTCTTTCTAATTCTTCTCTTACATTAGCCATAAAATAACAACTTTCGTATTCAGAATGAAGTCTACGAAATACTTCTTCACCAATAGTTGTTTTACCTATACCAGGCATACCCCAAATTCCAAGAACAAGAACTTCTTCTGACTCTAAATGCAACAATGATTTTATAGATGAAATTTGCTTTTCAATTCCTACAAGTCCTGTTGGCTTAACTTGGTCCACTGGATTCAACTTAATCAACAACACACTCTTAAGTATTTCTTCAACAAGCTTAGCATCATCCCTGTACAACAAAGAAAAGAGAAAGTGTAAACTTCAATCAAGTTATGATTATTTTTACAATCCTTACTTTGAATCTAAAATTACAAAGAATAAATTTTTAAATCAAAATTATTTATTTCAAATATCTTTAACTTTAATATTATGTTTATAACTAGGTAGGTATGGCAACCAGACGGGTTTTGTTGCCCTTCCCCCCTTCCAACCCACAGTCATATATATAATATAATTTGCTTTTTAAATTTTTAAATAATAATTATTAGACAGTAATAAAATAAAATGATATTAAAATAATATTTTATTTTGGAAAAGGAGTAAAATTTAAAAAATACAAAATATTAAATAAAATGAATGGGTATACGTATATAAAAAAATAAAAATTCTACTAGCAGACGTGTTTGGGAGTGGATACCAACACCCCATCCTCGCTCCGCCCTGACTCTGAATTTAAAATTTTATTGGGACCATAAATTCATTTAACCTATGGCTTAATATGTTTTATGTTTTCAAGTGTGTCAACAAGTCAAAGTCTTTAAATAAATCAATAGCTACATCATTTTTGAATACAATAGAAAATACAATATAATTAATAATTATTATATAAAACTTATATTAACTTAAACAAAATATTAAAATGAAATAATGTTTATAAAAGACTTTTTATTGACTGCAACCTATCTCTTTTAGCTAATTATTAAAATTTTTTTCAAAAAGTATTATAGTCTTGAGTTGTGTTAAGAGCAACATATAATGGGTTAAACCTCCATAAAAAATAGTATACAACTTTTCATCAAAAGTTAATGGATATATACTGTCAATGTAAAAAGTTTTATACTGACAACAAATACAAATTATTTATGGATTAAATAGCTATTTTATGATGATAGTTATGATCATGTGGTAGATAGTAGAATCAACGATGCTTATTAAATGTCAGTGTAAACTTGGTTTATCATGATAATACATCGTCCATTTTATCTTTATTCAATTATGTGTAGTTTTTTGTCAAAAATATATACATAAAACATAAATTTAGTAAAGCATTTGACAAATTCTACCAGAGACCACCTTGATAGAAGATCCATCATAGGTCAATGCTTAAAAGTCACAAAAAATTATCACGATCGGCGATACTTCTCGAAAATATAGATATTCAATATTCACTTTTCAACAATTTCTCTCTCAAGTGTGAATCCATTAATTCATTTGGATGAACTTCTCTTCCAACCAAAGTTTTTTAATCTACATAGCACCACAGTTGTTGACACTCAACAACAACGAGATACCCCGTTTGACCACTATTGTCAAGAAGACTTTTGATATAAATATTTGATCAAACCTTGATACTTCCATTAGGTCATGAGAGGGTTTGGGATATCAACACATTAGATTGGAAGCAATCACATAAACTTTGAACACCACATCTTCACCAAAAACCTTAAGGCATTAGATATATATGTGCTCTCGTTTATACGATGTTCATTATTAACTTTTTCATCTATATATGGTGTGACTCTTACTGAGACTTGCTATTTCAACATTATGAACTAAATACTAAATAAAAAGTGAGGAAAAATCAAAATTTATTGGTAATACTTAAAAGAAAACTTACGGGAAAACTGATGAATCAAATCCTAAAATCTCAGCAGATTGCTTCAAAGCAGATCTCCATCTTTGCACCCTGTTGAAATCATGATTTTTTTCATGTTCAGCCAAAGCATCACCATAAGTCCCATTTTGATTGCTCACAACTATGGGGTCCACTTGGTAGAAAATTGGCATTACAATCCTACCATATTTTTCTTTGCACTCAAGTATTTTCACAACCTCATCCAAACACCAATGTGAAGATGCAAAGTATGGGGAGAATATGACCAATGAAATTAATGAACTTTCAATTGCTCCAAAAAGAGTTGATAGTTCATCTCCTTCTGTAAGCTTCTTGTCCGAAAAGACCGCAATTTGTTTCCGTGACAAAGCCTTAAGGACATGGCTGAGGAAAGTTTTGCGGGTGTCACTACCATGAAAGCTAATAAAAACATCATATTTTGTTTTAGGAACAGAGTTAGGAAGAGACAATATCACAGGACTTGTTGAAGTTGGAGTTATACTTCTTGCAACTAAACCTTTCGGTTTTGAAATAAGCAAGAGAGTGATATAAACAAATAAACTTAAGCTACTACAGGACTCACGATTGTTCATTCTGGAGCGAGATAGGAAAAAGAGAAAGAAAAAAGCAATGAAGTTGAAGAAAGACCAAACAGAACGGGATTTTATATTATACATGCAGTCCACAAGCTCAATTGTTTAGTATAATGTCGCTGTCTTTATGACCATATAATGTTTATTTTTATTTAATGTGAACATAATGTTTACTATTTTTTTTTAATTATACTAGTACTAATACTCAACTAGACTTTTGATCCAACACCTTATATATAGTTTTAAAGCCAATTTTGTCTCATTATTGAATAGAATATATGAGTCATCAATACTTGTACAATATTGACTTTATCATTATTTGCGTGTGTACATAAATATTATATATAATGGGACAATATAAAATGACAATAGTTATAATTGTTTAAGTTGTTATAATTTGTTTATCTTATATTTCTGACCATAACATTGACTTCTTTTTTATAATAAAAATATTCAATTAGACTTTGGATCCAAAGCCTTAATATGTCAAGATTAACTTTATTATTATTTGCGTGGACCAAGTCTTTGCAATAATAATAGGTTATATCTAGATATCCAACCGTAGAAAATGGTGATGTTAGGGCTGAAAATAGTGATAAGAACAATAGAGATGTATCGATAAGAGAAACTCTGATGCTTAAGTCAGTTAACATTATAGCAGAGTGTATAATATTATGTGATATGGACTTTACGTAGTAATATTTAGCTATGCTTGTGAGCATCGAAATTGTGTGTGAAGAAAGTAAAAGACAAAATACTTTCATATTTTATTACTACAGTCCTAAGCTGTTTATATAGGAAAAGAAATAACAATAGTAATACTGAGTAATAGTTACAGAATAAAAATAAACATAATAATATAAAATAAAAGAGAATAAAATCTAATTTCTTTTTTTATTCTTCAACACCCCCCCTCAAGTTGGTGCATAGATATCTGTCATGCCCAACTTGGCTATCAGTTGCTCAAAATTGGGTCTTGCCAAACTTTTTGTCAAGATATCAGCGGTTTTCTGATTGGAAGTCACAAATGGTAGGCATGTAACTCCAGCATCAATTTTTTCTTTTATGAAATGGCGGTCAATCTCAATATGCTTGGTTCTATCATGTTGTATAGGGTTGTGAGTTATGCTTATTGCTGCTTTGCTATCACAGAACAATTTTAAGGGTGAGTCAACTTTCATTTTTAGTTCGCCCAAGAGTTTACGAATCCATAAAAGTTCACAAATTCCTTGAGCCATTGCTCTGAATTCAGCTTCTGCACTGCTTCGAGCAACAACCCCTTGTTTCTTACTTCTCCAAGTAACTAAATTTCCCCAAACATAGGCACAATATCCGGTGGTGGATTTTCTATCAGTAATTGATCCTGCCCAATCAGCATCTGTAAATATAGAGACTTCTCTGTCATTAGTTTTCTTGAAGTACAAACCCTTTCCAGGATTGGATTTCAAGTACCTTAAGATTCGATAAACTGCCTCCAAGTGTTCTTCATAGGGAGAATGCATGAATTGACTTACAACACTCACAGAGAAAGCGATGTCAGGTCTAGTGTGTGCTAGATAAATAAGTTTGCCGACTAACCTCTGGTATCTTCCAATCTCTACAGGAACACTGTCTTTCTCCCAAAGTTTAGCATTTAAATCCATAGGAGTATCTGCTGGTCTACACCCACTCATCCCAGTTTCTTCCAAGAGATCTAAGATGTATTTTCTTTTAGAAACAACAATTCCCTTCTTTGAGCGAGCAACTTCCATACCAAGAAAGTATTTAAGCGCACCTAAATCTTTGATCTCAAATTCTTTTTTCAAATTCTTCTTCAATCTTTCCATCTCAACAATGTCATCTTCTGTGAGAATAATATCATCTACATATACAATTAGAATTGCAATTTTACCAACATCAGAGAACTTCATGAACAAAGTATGGTCTGATTGTCCCTGCATATATCCTTGCCTTTTAACCGACTGAGTGAATTTCTCAAACCAAGCCCTTGGAGATTGCTTGAGATAAAGGGATTTTTGTAGTTTGCACACGTTTGAACCAAATTTATCTTCAAAGCCAGGTGGGCTATCCATGTATACTTCCTCCTCCAAATCACCATTCAGAAAAGCATTCTTTACATCAAGTTGGTTAAGAGACCAATCTAAATTCACTGCCAAGGACAAGAGAACTCTAATAGTGTTTAATTTGGCAACGGGAGCAAAAGTCTCTGAATAATCAATGCCATATGTCTGAGTAAACCCTTTAGCAACCAAGCGTGCCTTGTATCTTTCAACTGTGTTATTAGAATTATATTTCACAGTAAATACCCATTTACAGCCAACAGTATTATTTCCTGTAGGTAACGTCATGACTCTCCAAGTTTGATTCTTCTCAAGAGCTCTCATCTCCTCAAGAACATCTTCCTTCCACTTTGGAATTTTTAGAGCCTCCTGTATATTTTTTGGAATTTCTACAGTAGACAACTTAGAGGTAAATGCAGCAAATGAAGAAGACAATTTTGAGTATGATACATAATTAGACAAAGGATATTTAGTGCATGATCTAACAGGTTTTCTAATTGCAATAGGAAGGTCTATATCAGGATACTCGACATGACTCTTAAGAATAGAAGAAGACTTACCTGTATCAAGATGATGTGTTGGATTATCTATTGGTTCAGAATCTTGGAAGGGTCGGAGAATGGGTCCTTCATTTCTCTGTTTATGGTTTCTTCTTTCAAAGACATTTTCCTTCCAAGTAGGGCCAATTGTAGTACATCTGCTTTGTGTCTCTTTATCTGAATCATTATGTTGTGGCATTTCAGATGGTCCTTCATTATTATTGAGATCAAGAATTTTATCATTGTGATTTTGATTTGAAATTGTCGCCCCCGAATCTGTCGAAACCTCATTCATAAGTGGATTGAGTTCCAATATAGATTCTTGGGCATTTTCTTTTGGTGCATCAATATAAGTCTCAGAATTTTGTGACAACACTATATCACTTAAAGTAATGATGTTTTCAAAAGTAAAAGATGAATCTTCCTTAAAATTTCCCCCCTGAAGATGAATGTCAGTAAAAAATGGTTGATTTTCAACAAAAGTAACATCCATGGTTACAAAAATTCTTTTTGATTTTGGTTCAAAACACCGATATCCCTTATGAGTTGGAGAGTAACCGGTAAACATACATTTTATTGCTCGTGAATCGAGTTTGTCAAGGTGTTTATGTTCATGAACAAAAGCAGTGCAACCAAAAACTTTTAGTGGCAAATCAGCAGAGACATTAGTCAAAGGAAAATAATTTCAAAAAACATCAAGAGGTGTACGAAAATCTAAAACTTTAGATGACATTCAATTAATTAAATATGATGCAGTTAAAACAGCTTCACCCCACAAATATTTTGGAACCTTATTTGCAAATAGTAAAGCTCTAGCAACCTCAAGAAGATGCCTATTCTTTCTCTCTGCAATTCCATTTTGTTGGGGTGTATTAACACAAGAACATTGATGAATAACTCCATTTGCAAGAAAAAAATCGGACAAAAGTATATTAAAATATTCTTTACCATTGTCATTTCTGAAGACTTGAATATTTGTTTGGTATTGAGTGTGCATCATTTTAAAGAAATTTTTGACAACCTGTCCAACTTCCGATTTTTCTTTCAATAAATAAACCCAACAAATTCTAGTATGATCATCAATAAAAGTTATAAACCATTTTTTATTAGAAAAGGTGTTTATTCTATTAGGACCCCAAACATCACTATGAATAACTGCAAACGGTTTTGATTGTTTATATGGTTGTGTAGAAAAGAAGAACAGTGATGTTTAGCAAATTCACAAGTTTCACAATGAAATAAAGACGGATCCTTCTTAGAAAATAATTTAAGAAATAAATGTTTCAAATACGGAAAACTAGGATGTCCTAACCGTAAATGCCATAACATAATATCATCATTATTAGAAGAAACAAAAATAGATTCAAAGCAGGTACTTGTTTTTTGTTGGTCTTTGAAATCGAGTCAATTGTCAAGATAATAGAGTCCTCCACTCTCCTTAGCATTGCCAATCATCTTCCCCGTGCTCAAATCCTTAAAAGTGCAATGAGAATGAAAGAAGTTAGCTTGACAATTTATATCCTTTGTTAATTTAGTAATGGATAACAGATTACATGATAAATTAGGAACATGTAAGACATCTTTTAAGGTTAACTTAGGTGACAAAATAACAGAACTTTTCCCTGCAATGGCTGAAAGAGAGCCATCTGCAATTTTAATTTTGTGGTTACCTGCACAAGGACTATAAGAAGAAAATAGACTCGACTCCCCAGTCATATGATCAGTAGCACCAGAATCGATAATCCAAGTATGGCTAGGAGTGACACTAAGTAGAGCAGTATTTGAAAAATTACCTCTTTGAGCTATAGAGCAAGAAGAAGTTTGAGACTCAAGAAGTTTGTACAATTGATCTAATTGTTCCTTGGTGAAAGGAGATGGGCTTGAAGGAGACTGCTTCTCTTGATCAGATGTACCAGCTTGGAGCGCATGACCTTCATTTCTTTCTTTTTTCTTCCAATTTAGAGGTTTTCCATGGAGCTTCCAACATGTATCACGTGTGTGCCCTGGACGTTTGCAATGTTCGCACCATGGTTTCTTGCCAACGCTCTTCCCGTCTTCATTCTTAGTGACTAGGGCAGAACTTTCAACCTCACCAGCAGAAGGTGACTTACCCATCATAACACCTTGTCTCGCCTCTTCTCTTCTAACTTCTGAGAACGCTTCCCGAAGTGATGGCAATGGGATCTTTCCCACTATTCTGCCTCGGACTTCATCAAGCTGCTTATTAAGCCCAACCAAGAACATGAATACACGGTCGTTCTCCTGTCCCTTAAGAAACAAAACACTATCCTCACAGCACTTCCAATGATCATCATAGCATAGATCCAATTCTTGTCATAGTGTCATCAACTCATTATAATAGGTAGTGACATCTCTATCTCCTTGTTTGGCATGCCACAATCGTGATTTGAGATCGAAAATTTGAGAAGAATTATGAACATCAGTATATGTTTCTTTGACAGCCTCCCAAACTTCCTTCGCAGTAGGCAAAAACATAAAAGGTTTTTTGATTGTTGATTCCATATTACTAAGCAGCCAAGCAATAATAACAGAGTTCTCAGATTTCCAAAACCTGTAATTCGGATCAGTTGTGGCAGGCATTTGCACTTCTCCTGTTAGGAAACCAAATATGCCCTTACCATCTAAAATCAATCTTGCGGTTTGGGACCATTCAACATAATTTTTTCTGTTTAGTTGCTGGATTTCAACCTTGAGGGCATTAGAAGTTCCCTCATGGCCAAAAAAGTTGTTGGAAAAACCATTATGGTTGCCTGGGCCGCTGCCATTGCCGCCTCGGCCATCTGTGCCATTGCTTCTGCCGCCTGGGGTGTTGCCTAAATTGTCGGCGTTGTTGACTACTGAGTTTTTTCCCAAACCGTCGTCGTTGTCGCCGCTACCCATAAGGGCTACCTTCCATGGGGTACTGTGTGCCATAGCTCAGTTGGTTGGAGCGCCAAACCCTAATGGATTGTGGAAAGGTTTACATAACCCTAACCAGAGCTCTGATACCATGAAGAAAGTAAAAGACAAAATACTTTCATATTTTATTACTAAAGCCCTAAGCTGTTTATATAGGAAAAGAAATAACAATAATAATACTGAGTAATAGTGACAGAATAAAAATAAACATAATAATATAAAATAAAAGAGAATAAAATCTAATTTCTTTTTTTATTCTTCAACAGTGTGTTATATGTAGGGTGAAAATTCTATCTATAAATAATCCAAATACAAAACATATTCAAAGTAAACAAGTAAAATTTAAAATCATCACCCTAAAACTCTTGAATCAAACCAATCTAATGAACAACCATAAGGGTTGATCGAATCACATGATTTTCTCTGGTGTTGCAGACATGCAGCAAGGGGAACAACAAACAGTAGTGCTACAAGGGAGAGCTTGCAACGCCATTACAGAATGGAATCTACAATGGAAGAGCTCGTGCATGGTGTGTGGTTTCCAATTCCATGGTAATTGCTTTATAAATGTAATTACAAAACCACTAGCAGAGAATAATTAAATACCAAAATGTATGTATACTGGATCATGCCTCTGTAGAAATTTTCGTAAGCTCTGAAACAAAGCATTAAGAATTGGAAACAAGTTAATTAACCACTCATAAACTTAATTCACAGCAATACAAGCTGCCACAAGGGCTATTCAAGGTCTCATTTCATGTTCAAATTTACCTTAATAAAATTAAAACATACAAGTAAAACATTATTTAGCATTTTAAATTCCTAGAAAATTTGGTCCCTCTTCAACTGAACACATATTATTTGGAATAACACTACAATCACCCAACTCCAATTGCTGTTTAAACTTGTCATATTTTGAAGGGGTTACTAGGCTAACTCCAAATCTTCTTAACTGCACTGGCATGTACCCTGATGTCAGTGTTCTTGATGCTGCTCTAACCTTAATTTTAATCTTTGACTGATCATTGGCTCGGCTAGCTAGGTAATGTGAACATCTTGGCTTGTACATTAGATACACATGATCCGATTCAATTCCTTGACGTGGTCTGTCCAAGTACACTTTTATACTGTCACCTTCGTCTTCACCATCACCATCACTGATTTTAAATTTTAGAGTCAAACCCTCTGATGAGATGGTTGGAATGATGAAGCTAAAAATGAAGCCCAACTGAGAGAAATAAGGAGCAGAAGAAAGATCAATAGTTATGTAGTCATGTGTAGTTGTACTATATTCCAACCACTCTGGAATCTCGCTACCTGGATACACGTACATTCCTTGACCATGATCATGGTCACAATCACCATCACATGTAGATATATGTTGGTGTGAAAGGTTCATCATGTTAATTTGCGCATTCAACTCAATAGCCTTGAGAGAAGGCTCATTTAATTTAAGGCAATTCAAGAATGTGACCTTTTTCTTCTTTTCCTTAAGTTGTTCACTAGTAGTTGAACGGAACGCTACATTCTCCAGTGATATACACCCACCGACATTTAGTGTTTCTACCGACGGGGGAAGCTCTGGTAGAGTTTGAAGCTCCCTGCAATGATGCAAGTCGAGATGTCTCAGCCTTGTAAGATTTCTGATGCTTTTAGGCAAGGTCTCAATGTGAGTGTGTCCTAGATGTAACTTTTCAAGGTCTCAATGTGAGTGTATCCTAGATGTAACTTTTCAAATTCGGAATATCCTGTTCCATTTAAAACCAACCAAAACAATACTTGTGAGCAAATTGAATCTGAATTAAACTGAATGCTAATGCTAGAAAAATACCATTTTTGCTTTTAATCCCTAAAATTTTTGGTTTTGCATTTGGCCCTCAGTTCTAAATATGTGTCTACTTTGGTCTTTATTTCTAGCAAACTATGCTAGTCAGAGAGCTTAGAAAAAAGGTAGAGTCCCCGACTGACAAAGTTAGCTGCAGACTAAAGTTGACACATTTTTGAATAAAAAGGACCAAAATTTGACAAATTTTTGGGAACCAAAAGCAATTAGATTAAAAATATACTTTAGACTATATATATATGTTACCGACCTTCATTCCATGCCAAAGTTTTTTCAGTTGGCTATAAGGCAAGTTTAGTGTGACAAGGTTTTCTGCAGAAAACTTGGATGGTAAGGATTCCAAAGGGTAATACTCCCAACGAAGATATCTTAGTTCATTAGGTAAGAATTCAAACCCTTGAGGAAGAGACAAACTCCTTTGATTATGAGACCCCGTAGTATAAATATCCAAAAATTTCATTCTGTTCATCTTGGCAAATACTTGGGGGTTTAACTGCAGCTCCTTCATTTTTGATAGTTTGATGGCCATACTTCTGATGGCCTTACTTTCCTGCTAAAACAGTAGAAGAAAATTTTCAATCATCAATATAAGCAACATGATAGAAACTGGTCCCATGATTCAAAAAATTAATGAATAAACACAATTTATAATTTGTCTCTAGAGAATGATTCTCAAAACAGATGAAGTTGTAGTACAATATACAAACACACTCAATCTTGGCAAAATAAAATAAAGAGATAAGTAACAACTCAATAACTATCCAATCCCAAATAGTTCCTTATTGACTCTTCCTTCAGTTTCTCTATTTATTCAATAATTGTCTGATAACTGCTGCCTAATAACATAATAAGTACCTAATTGGTTCAAACCATTCACTTTGAACCTCTAGCCTGCCTCTTGTAATGTTTACTAATAAGAGGTCTAAGTAACAGAGTATTTCCTACAACAACAAAAATTACAAATCTTCGATGAAAAGTATTGTGACATTTTACCTTGTCATCTTTCAATACACGATAAATGTCATCTGGATCCAAGAGTCGGCTTCGGCTCCCAGGTTCTTCAACAGATTCTTGTCGAACAATTTCCCAAGCTGTTTCTTGTATAATGTCATGCATTGATACAATACTTTGTTGAGAAATAGTTAAAAGAGCTTTATCTTTCAGCATATGTAATCTACTGCCCACTGTGTAATAAGGATCTTTCAATATAAGTTTTATGAGATCAACTTCCAAATTCAATCCGTCAAAAAAGCAGGAAATATCCAAGAATATCATCCTTTCATAATAATATGATCATTGTAAATCAATCTAATAACCTCATGGATTGTTTTAATCTGCCCTCTTTTCAGATTCCTTGATTGGCTTTCCCATATAGTTATATCTTTTCCATAAAGGTGGTTAGCTAAAGCTTTAAGAACGAATGGAATACCATTGGCATAATCTACCATCTTTGTTTTCTTATAGTAGTACTCCATTTCAAGATGCTTTAGTTTATTAAAGGCATGCATATTGAAAAGCTGAAAAGATTCAGCAGAGTCCAATGGCTCAACATCGTATATATCGTCGACTTTTCCAGCAAGCACATGCTTATCTCTAGTAGTTATGATGATTCTACTTCCTGGTCCTAACGAATTAACTATTTCAACCAAAACTTCTAGTTGCTTAGCATCTTTGACATCATCAAGAACAATAAGAACCTTCATGCGGCTAAGCCTTTTTTTAGCGGAAGGCGACAATCCATTTATCATGGATACAAGATTTTTTCTTAACCTCAAACTGTTTGTGCCACATCTTTCTGTTTCTTCTCTTACATTAGCCATAAAACAACAACTTTCATATTCAGAACGTAGTCTATGAAACACTTCTTCAGCAATAGTTGTTTTACCAATACCAGGCATACCCCAAATTCCAACAACATGAACATCTTCTGACTCTAAATGTAACAATGGTTCTGTTGAAGATTGGCGCTAATTAAGGAGAATCAACAGATTCTGTTTTGTACAGTTTTATGACAGCTTTATGTCCATTAAATATAGATTAGTATTAGCTAATTCCTAGCCTTTCCTATCTTATTAGAATTAGCAATTATGAGGAGAATAACTTCCCTAACTCCTAGGCTAGATTAGCGCTCAGCCTTAATCTCCTAGTCTGTATAAATTCTGCTTTGTATTATTGTAAAGAGACATAAATAATATAAGAAAATTTCGCATGGAATCAGAGCTCGATCTGATCCATCCCTAAGAAAACCCTAGCGCCGCCAGCAATGGGTGAACCTTCCGACGAGCAGCCAAAGATGGAAACTGGATCATTTCCGATCAATTCACATGATGGGCTCAGTCATCTCATCACTGGCCATAAATTAAATGGTCAAAACTATACCCAATGGGTAAGATCAGTCAAGATCTTTCTTCAAGGAAAAGGGAGAGAAGGCTACATCACAAGAGACACAAAATGTCCCCAAGAAGGAGATGCCACCCTTCAAAAATGAAAACTTGAGAATAGCCAAGTAATGTCATGGCTGCTCAACACCATGACCAACGAAATTGGTGAAAATTTCATGTTCTATGATTCGGCAAAGGAGATATGGGATGCTGTGAAGGAAACATATTCAAATGTGGACAATACCTCTGCCATATTTGAGATAAGAAGCATTCTACACAACCTTCGACAAGGAGAATCTTCTGTTACTGAGTATTTTAATACACTTAGTAGACATTGGCAACAACTAGATGTATATGAAGAAGTCACATGAGACTGTCCAGGGGATAAGAAAAAATTCAAAGAGCTGGTGGAGAAGGACATAATCTACATGTTCCTATTGGGACTAAACAAGAAGTCCGTGGAAGGATCCTTGGAACCAAACCTCTTCCCAAAATTCGGGAAGCCTTTTCAGAAGTAAGGAGAGAAGAGAGCAGGAGGAAACTCATGTTGGGAAATGCCACCTCAACACCTCCCACCGAGAGCTCAGCAATGGCTGCAAGAGGAAACCAAATTCGGCCATTTCAAAAGAAAAATTGTCCCTGGTGTGATCACTGCAAGAAACCAGGCCATACACAAGAAACATGTTGGGTTATACATGGAAAACCCACAGAAGCCAAGCAATTCAAAAGCAGGGACAGCAGAGGCAACGCAATTTTTAACCACCAAGAAGCTGAGGTAAAATCTACTTCATTTCCATTTAACAAGGAACAAATGGAGGCTTTACAAAAAATCTTCAAACAAACTATGCCTTCTACAGAAAAAGGTGGTACGGTTGTAGTGGCTCAGAGAGGTAATGTCTCACATGCTCTAAATACTAGCATGGGAAAAACAAAGTCATGGATTGTTGACTCAGGGGCTTCAGATCACATGATTGGAAATTTTAATTTGTTTACTAGTTATTCTCCTTATCCGTTTAACTGCACTGTCCGAATAGCAGATGGCACACATTCTAAGGTCATGGGTACAGGATCAATTATTTTGTCACCTAATATTACACTAGAATATGTTCTATATGTGCCGAAACTTGATTGCAACTTGCTGTCCATTAGCAAAATCGCCAGAGATTTGAAATGTGTTACTAAATTTTCTCCTAACTTGTGTGATTTTCAGATTTTGGAGTCGGGGAAGACGATTGGCAGTGCTAAAGAGTGTGTTGGACTCTACCTACTTCAAGGTGAAGAATTAGAAAGAGGACCCAAGAACCAGTCATATGCAGCAGCTAGTGTTCCAAGTAGTGACAATCCTGTAATGTTATGGCACTATCGATTAGGCCACCCAAATTTCATGTATCTGGAAAAATTATTTCCTTCTTTATTCAATAAAAATCAGAAGCATTTTCAGTGTGAAATTTACCAATTGTCCAAACATACACGTAGCCAATACCCACCCCAACCCTATAAGCCATCCCAACCTTTCGCCCTAATTCATAGTGATGTATGGGGACCATCACGCATTAAGAATGTTACTGGTTCTAGATGGTTTGTCACATTCATTGACGATCACACTCGTGTTACCTGGGTATTTTTAATGAAAGAGAAATCAGAAGTAGGAAGGATCTTTGAGGTTTTCCACAACATGGTGCAAACTCAATTTCACAACAAGATCCAAGTGCTTAGAACTGACAATGGTTGTGAGTACTACAATTCGATTCTAAGTTCCTACCTACAAAAAGTTGGCATTGTTCACCAAAGCTCTTGTGTGGACACTCCACAACAAAACAGAGTTACGGAAAGAAAGAATAGACATATTTTGGAAGTAACTAGATCAATCATGTTAGCCACAAATGTCCCGAACCAGTTTCGGGGGGAAGCTGTCCTTTCGACAACACACCTTATAAATAGAATGCCTTCCCGGATCCTTAACCTCAAGACCCCCCTCTCCACACTCCAAACCTTCTTCCCAACCAGCAAAATACTCACCTCCATTCCCTTAAAGATTTTTGGATGCTCATCCTTCGTCCACAACCACAACCCACACCGTAGTAAACTTGACCCCAAATCTATCAAGTGCATTTTTCTTGGTTACTCACCTCACCAAAAAGGGTACAGATGTTACTCACCCATCACCAAAAAATTCTACCACACCATGGATGTAACCTTCTTTGAGAACTATCCCTACTACCCCAAAGTTGGCATTCAGGGGGAGCAAGTACACACATATCCTATTGAAACTTTAGAATACCAACCTTGGATGTTTGAACAAACAGAAACTGCCCTTATCCCAGCTGAAAGGACAGCAGAACCTGAACCGGTTGTTGTAACAGAAACTGAAGCAGTGGCCGAGGCAGAAAATGGAAAAAACAATGAAATTGGAACAACCCAACATAATCAAGGTACACACGAAGGAAGTTGGAAAACTTATGAAAGAAGAAGGAGGAAGGAAGTAGAGCCTAGCACAGCTCCACCGCAAAGCCATGAGTCTCACCAGATTCCAGAAAATGAAATCCCTACAGGTAACGTTGTCCCAAACTCTAAACTCCCTGTGAACCTTGACACTGTTGATATTGATATTCCTATTGCTGTAAGAAAAGGGGTGAGAACTTGCACTCAACACCCTATTGAGAATTGTGTTTCCTATGGAAAATTATCACAAAACCTGAATGGGCAGCAGCTGTAACTGAAGAAGTCCAAGCACTGGTAAAAAATGGCACATGGGAAATCACCACAATACCTGAAGGGAAGAAACCAGTGGGATGCAAGTGGATCTTTTCGGTTAAACACAATGTTGATGGGAGTATAAACAGGTACAAGGCCCGATTAGTTGCAAAGGGATTTACACAATCATATGGAGTGGACTATGAGAGACCTTTGCACCTGTGGCAAAACTCAACTCAGTTTGGGTCCTATTATCATTGGCAGCAAATCTAGATTGGCCCCTACACCAATTAGATATAAAGAATGTCTTCCTAAACGGTGAGCTAGAAGAGGAGGTGTATATGCAAATACCTCCCGGACTTGAATCACATGACACCTCAAACATGGTATGCAAACTCCATAAATCCCTCTATGGCTTAAAACAATCTCCAAGAGCATGGTTTGATAGACTAACAAGAGTTGTCAGGGAAGATGGCTTTGCCCAATGCCAAACAGACCACACTATGTTTGTTAAGCACTCTCCGGAGGGAAGAATAGCCTTATTTATTGTCTATGTTGATGATATTGTTATTACAGGAGATGATCATGATCAAATCAGCCACCTCAAGAGTATCTTAACCGGAGAATTTGAAGTCAAAGATTTGGGCCAACTCAAGTACTTTCTAGGGATGGAAATTGCTCGGACAAGGGATGGTATTTGTGTTTCTCAAAGGAAATACACTTTGGATTTACTCAAAGAAACAGGGATGCTTGGATGCAAAGTTGCCAATACTCCGGTAGAACCCATGAAACAAAGTGAAGAAGAAAGTGTACCTGCTGATAAGGATAGATACCAAAGCTTAGTTGGAAAACTAATCTATCTAACTCACACTAGACCAGATATTGGTTTTGCTGTGAGCTTGGCTAGTCGCTACATGTCCAACCCAACTGAGACTCACATGAAGGCTCTAAATAGAATCCTTCAATACCTAAAGGGTACACCTGGCCGCGGGCTCTATTTCCAGAAGAGCCACAACCAGGGAATTGAAGTTTATACCGACTCAGATTGGGCAGGGAGTTTATCTGACAGGAAATCCACCACAGGCTATTGCACCTTTGTATGGGGAAACTTGGTAACATGGAGAAGTAAGAAACAATTTGTGGTCGCTAGAAGTAGTGCAGAAGCTGAATTCAGAGCTATGGCACAAGGAATTTGTGAAGGGATTTGGCTCAAACGAATGTTGGATGAGATCAAAATTCCTACTAACTACACTATGAGAATACTTTGTGACAACAAGGCAGCTATAATTATTGCAAAAAACCCGGTTCACCATGATAGAACAAAGCATGTGGAAATAGACAAACACTTCATTAAGGAGAAAATTGATCATGAGATCATAAGTGTTAACCACATCTCATCAAACAGACAAACAGCAGACATTCTAACAAAGGCACTTCCAAGGCACACATACGAAACTATCAGGTCCAATCTGGGTATGATAGATATCTACCACCCAGATTGAGGGGGAGTGTTGAAGATTGGCGCTAATTAAGGAGAATCAACAGATTCTGTTTTGTACATGTTAAATATAAAGAGTATTGAGAGACATACATAGAATAACCCGTGTGTTTCAACTACACAGCGGAGACTCTTTATATAGACACAGAGTATTAAATAACCCTAATTTACAGTAATGCTAACGGGCCAGAATACTTATACTTACAGCCCATATATATTATTTACATCCTAATATAATATTTAACACTCCCCCTCAAGCTGGAGCATATAAATCAAATGCACCTAGCTTGTTACATATATAACTAATTCTAGGACCTCGCAATGACTTTGTAAACACATCTGCTAACTGATCATTGGATTTGACAAAGTTGGTGATGATGTCACCTGATTCAATCTTTTCTCTAACAAAATGGCAGTCAATCTCAATATGTTTGGTCCTTTCATGAAAAACAGGATTCGAGGCAATGTGCAATGCAGCTTGATTATCACATATTAGTGTCATTGTGCTGGTCTCTTCAAATTGAAGTTCTTTCAGTAACTGTTTCAGCCAGATGAGTTCACATGTTACTAGTGTCATGGCCCTGTATTCTGCCTCAGCGCTGGATCTTGCAACAACGTTTTGTTTCTTACTCTTCCAAGATATTAAATTTCCTCCTATGAGTACACAATACCCGGAAGTTGATCGTCTATCTATGGGTGAGCCTGCCCAATCAGCATCTGAGTAGCCAATTATCTGAGTATGTCCTCTATCTTCATAAATGAGACCTTTTCCAGGTGCACTTTTGATGTATTTAAGAATTCGGATTACAGCATCCATATGTTCTTGGCAAGGAGAATTTAAGAACTGACTTACCACACTGACAGCAAAGGAAATGTCAGGACGAGTGACTGTGAGATAGTTTAATTTTCCAACCAATCTCCTATATCTTCCTGAATCTGAGAGAGGCTCCCCCTGATTGGGTAGGAGTTTGACATTTGGATCCATAGGAGTATCAACTGACTTGGCATTTAGTAGGCCAGTTTCTTCAAGAATATCCATGACATATTTTCTTTGTGAAATTACAAGGCCATCCTTGGATTGAGCTACTTCAATACCCAGAAAATAACGAAGTTTACCAAGGTCTTTAGTCTGAAATTTATTTGAGAGATGTTGTTTTAACTGGAGTATTCTTTGCTGATCACTACCAGTTATAACAATGTCATCCACATAAACAATAAGATAGATGCACCCTTGAGCTGAGTGATGATAAAATACAGAGTGATCGGCTTCACTGCGGATCATACCAAATTCTTGTACTACCGAGCTAAATCTGCCAAACCAAACTCTAGGAGACTGTTTAAGACCATAAAGGGACCTGTGTAGCCGACAAACCATGTTAGAAGACTCCCCCTGAGCAACAAATCCTGGTGGTTGCTCCATATACACCTCCTCTGCAAGATCACCGTGCAAGAAAGCATTTTTAATGTCAAGCTGATGGAGGGGCCAATGTCTAATTGCTGCAATGGAGAAAAATAGTCTGACAGATGCCATTTTGGCAACCGGTGAGAATGTATCACTGTAATCCAACCCAAAAATCTGAGTATATCCCTTGGCTACCAAACGAGCCTTAAATCGATCAATCTTACCATCAGGACCAACCTTCACTGTATAAATCCAACGACATCCAACTACCGACTTCCCATGAGGTAGGGGTACCAATTCCCAAGTACCACTGCTTTGTAGAGCACACATCTCATCAAGCATTGCTTGCCTCCACTCAGGGTGGGATAATGCTTCACCTGTAGTTTTAGGAATAGAAACAGAAGACAAGGAGGACAAACAAGTGTAATGTAAAGGTGAAAGACGATGATAACACAAATCAATATAATGAGGAGATGGATTACGGGTGGTGCGAATATCCTTACAAATAGCAATGGGAAGGTCAGGCTCAGGTGGCAGGGCCGGATCCGGAGGTGGCGTCGGAGGAGAGTCTGTAATGGGAGCAGGAACAGGCACAACCGAGGATAAACGACGACGCTGATATGTTTGTAGTGGTCGTGGAGGTTGGGGGGTAGACTCGGCAGGTTCTATAGGAATCTGAGTGGGTGGGAGAGGGATAACTACTTGAGGAGGATTAATGTCCTGATAGGGCTCAGTAACCACTTGAGGAGGTTCAGGATTAATGTCCTGATAGGGCTCAGTAGCTATATGGGTAGGTTTAAAATATTGTACAGACTCGAAAAAGGTAACATCAGCTGATGTAACGTAGCGGTGTAGTGTGGGAGAATAACAACGGTAGCCTTTTTGAGACCGATGATAACCGAGAAAGACACACTTGAGCGACCGAGCTGACAATTTGTCCAAACCGAGGGATAAATTGTGAACAAAACACGTGGACCCAAAGACACGAGGTGGTAATGGGTGAAGAGGGGTATCGGGAAAAAGGACCGAATGGGGGATATTGCCATCAAGGACAGAAGATGGCATACGGTTAATAAGGTAGCACGCTGTTAAGACTGCATCCCCCCAAAATCGGTATGGAACATGGCCATTGAGAAGTAAGGTTCGTGTGGTTTCAATGAGATGCCGCTTTTTGCGTTCGGCTACCCCATTTTGCTGAGGTGTATGAGGACATGAGGTTTGGTGTAAAATACCGTTGGAAGCCATAAAATTTTGAAATTGATGAGACAAATATTCTCGAGCATTATCACTTCTTAAGGTACGAATGGAAACTCCAAATTGGGTTTTAATTTCTTTATAAAATTGCTCAAAGATAGAAAACAATTCAGTTCTATTTTTCATTAAAAATAACCAAGTACAACGAGAATAATCATCAATAAAAGTAACAAAATACTTAGACTCTAAAGTAGACATAGTACGAGAGGGACCCCAAACATCAGAGTGAACTAAAGCAAAAGGAGAGGATACTCTTTTATTGACTCGATCGGGAAAATTACTACGGGTGTGTTTCCCTAACTGACACGACTCACAATGTAAAGTAGATAACTTAGACAAACTAGGCACCAGTTTTTGTAGTTTGGTAAGACTTGGGTGTCCTAGCTGAGCATGGATAGTATGTGGGGACTATGTGGCAGAGCACGTCTTAGATGTTGTAGAAAGGTAATAGAGGCCTTGTGACTCACATCCGACACCAATCGTCATTCCCGAATTCCGGTCCTGCAAGGTAACATTATCATTAGTGAAAGTAATAATACAGTTATGAGATCGAGTCAATCGACTAACTGAAAGTAAATTAAAGGGGCATCCAGGTACATAGAGAACAGATGCAACTGAGATAGAAGGGAGAATGTGGACAGTGTCAACTCCTTGAGACCGAGTTTGAGTACCATTGGCAGAAGTTATAGTAGGTAAAAAACTAGATGTAGAAAGTGACGAAAAGAGACCTTTATTACCAGTAACATGATCAGACGCACCAGAATCAAGAACCCAAGGGCCGAGAGAAGATGAATGAGAGAGGTAAACAGATGAGTTACCAATGTGTGCAACCGAAGTAGGAGAACTAGAGTTTGGATGACTCTGAACCCATTGGAGAAAATCTTCATAGTTTGCCGTGGAGCCTTGTGGAGATGGTGTAGTCTGAATAGTGGAAGAAGGATCAAGCTGAGTTGCATTTATCGAAGGCGAAGGCTTGCCATGCAACTTCCAACAGCGATCAATAGTGTGTCCAAGCCGATGACAATGTTCACACTTGGGACGAGGCTTAGAGTTGGATGGTCCTCCACGAGAACGTTGCTGATTATGTCCCTGAGATGCAAGGGCAGCAGTGTCACCCGGAACTGAAGTAATAGACTGCTCAACCGAATGTTTTGCTGGTACTCGAAGGAGGATCGCTGAAGTAGTAGACATATCCGGAACAGTAACAGATCCCAAAATTTGATCACGAGTTGCAGAGTACTCCTGGGGTAGGCCATAGAGTGCAAGAAGCATGAAGAAGGTGTTGCGTTGATCCAACTCCCTCTTATGTTCAACTGGATTACTTGCAGCAGGAGGGAGTAGCTCATTAAAGTCATGAAGTGCACTATGAACGGTGCCAAGATATGCAGAAATAGAGCCATCGAGTGACTTCGGAGTAATGATGTTCAAAAAGCGATGACAAACTCCATAGAGACGTTGTGTGTCGTTAGTATAAAGTGTCTTTGCTTGACTCCAAACCGATTCACGTGATATGCGGACGGAAAATCGGTTTAACATCTGGATGAAGTGTAGACTTAATGACACTACACAACTGAGCATCAATCTGGCTCCATTTGGATGATTCAGTCACACTCACCTTTTCCGGATTTTGGGTGAGGTGATCCTCGTAACCTTGACCACGTAGCCAAAGTTTGATGTCGGCAGCCCAACTATCATAATTTGGTCCATTCAGTTTTTCAACTGAGAGAGGAGAAGTGATGTAGTTGGTGAAGATACTCCTGGTTTCAGATTGAGATGCCATGGTCAGCAAAAGTTGTCAGAAAACGCGTCGGAACCGGGAAAACAGGGGCTGTTTGAACTGGAAGTCGTATATTTGTAACTCGAAATTGAAAACTGAGGGCAGATATGGAAGCAGGAGGCCGAGGCGAGTGCTATGGAAGAAGAAGCACCGTGAACGGCTGTCGGACGCGCCGTCACGCGCGGTGACAGTGGCGGCGCGTGAGATCCACGCGCGGGACGTGCAGGTGGCGCGTGTGGGCGCGTGAGGGCGCGTGAAGCTGATTTTGAAGGCGCGGCGGAAGGGTTTGGCCGATCTGGGGTGTTCGGCGCTGATGGAGTGGTTGTTCGTCGAAAAAAACTCGTCAGAAACAGTGACGGCAGCAACGGCAGCAACGGTAAAGCGTGAACGGCTGAACAAAAATTGAGGAATCAGCGGTTCAACGGCAGAGGAGGGAAACCGGAGTTGAGAACACGGTTTGCCGGAAAAAAAAAATATTCACCGGAGACAGTGGGTCAACCGGGTAGTTGATGATTAGGGTTTGTCTCTCAGTTGGCTCTAGATACCATGTTAAATATAAAGAGTATTGAGAGACATCTATGGAATAACCCGTGTGTTTCAACTACACAGCGGAGACTCTTTATATAGACACAAGGTATTAAATAACCCTAATTTACAGTAATACTAACGGGCCAGAATACTTATACTTACAGCCCATATATATTATTTACATCCTAATATAATATTTAACAGTACAGTTTTATGACAGCTTTATGTCCATTAAATATAGATTAGTATTAGCTAATTCTTAGCCTTTCCTATCTTATTAGAATTAGCAATTATGAGGAAAATAACTTCCCTAACTCCTAGGCTAGATTAGCGCCCAACCTTAATCTCCTAGTCTGTATAAATTCTGCTTTGTATTATTGTAAAGAGACAGAAATAATATAAGAAAATTCTGCAGGTTCTATATCTGAAATTTTCTTTTCAAGTCCTACAAGTCCTTTTGACTTACCTTGGTCCACTTGATTCAACTTCATCAACACACTTTGAACTATATCTTCAACAAGCTTGGCATCATCCCTGTACAACGAAGAAAAGAGAAAATGTATATATTTCAATCCAAATATATTTATTTTTAATGTAAAATTACAAAGAATAATTTTTTAAAACAGATTATCTTAGATTATCTCAAAAGATTATTGTTATAATTTGTTTCCTAATTTCCTTAATTAATTAATTAATTAATTAAGATTGTGTCTATGAATCTCAATAAGTAGGGATTAATGTTTAGTCTTTTGCTCCAAGTTAGTATCAATAAGATTCAAACTCTTATTATTTTCCTCATCTTTTTCTCTAAATCCCATAACTTCAACAGCTCTCTCATCTGATCTTTCACGTGTCCATCCAATTTTTCATGTATCAAT
This sequence comes from Cicer pinnatifidum, assembly GCA_037974775.1. NCBI lineage: Eukaryota > Viridiplantae > Streptophyta > Magnoliopsida > Fabales > Fabaceae > Cicer > Cicer pinnatifidum. The sequence goes on from JBBPBR010000007.1 coordinate 46,898,921, forward strand.
GCTACAGCACTATGTTCATGATCCGTACTCTCTAGCTATACTTGATAGACGCACAAGATGCTTACGCTCTAAGGATATTGTTTGCGAATTTTTCTGTAAGTGTTATCTTTACAGGGGAAGCAAAGACATTTTAAAAGTAGACTCCTTTTACAAACTCAAATCTAAATTTTGAGAATACTTTAATTGGGAACACGGTGAGAATGCCGATTAATATTAGTATGAGATGTTCTATTTCTTACAAAAAACAAACGAACAAAATTGGGAGCTCAATGAGGATGTCGATTAATGGTTTTGTTGTTGCTGTTTAAATGATCTTCTACATTTATAAAGTTGTGTTTTAACAACTATGGAAGTTTGTGAGCAAGTATTGGTGGAAAGATATTGTAAAACTTTGGTTTGGATTTTAAAGAAATTGAGATGGATTTGCAATCTTGGTATTTTGTTGAGATTATATTTTTATGATAAGATTTTGATTTTATTATAGTTGGTTTAATGGTAGAATGCAGTTGGCTGTAACAAAGAGAGAATGCAGCCTATGAACTAGGTGTTCATAGTCTTTATGATTGCTGCTTGCTACAACGAAGAGAGAATTCTGCCTATGAGCTAAGTGCTCATAGTCTTTATAATCACTGTTTGTTGCAACAAGAGAGAATGCATCCATTGAAGTAAGTACTCATTGTCTCTCACTATTGTTTGCTGTAAAGAAGAGATAATATGGTCTATGAGTTGAGAGGGCTCAAAGTATATTAGATAATATTGTTCACCGCAGTAAGTTAATGGGACTATGGGCACATAGTATAATAGGATGTTGGATGAAGCTTGACCTTGGTTTATGATATGCAGGGTGTGAATAAAGATTGAGACTGCTTCATATTTGATTATGATATTGTTCTTCATGTATGATTACGATGGAGTTAAACCATGAGTTTTATATATAAATCTTCATATAATTATGATTGTTGGAATGATCTATGTATATGAGTTAGTCTTTCAAAGCATAATATTTTTATTTTCTTTCAAAACTGGTTTCGTTAGACGTTGCTATATCTTTGATCTAATTATACTTTAAATTGTTTTCATCAAACACTCGTGCCAATATTGCTTTTCCTTCTTGTCCACTTTGTTTATTATGCTATCACTGACTTTTTATGATTCATCCCTTTCCATCTTATATTTTTCTTTTTCAGATTCCCAGGCTGCAAAGTAACAATTCCTTGGAGCTTGAATATCTCTCTAGAAGCTCTTTCATTTTGGTAGGGCCCTATTTTGATTGGTGGCAATATTGTTTTGGTGTGACCTCAATGTCATGCAGCTATAAGAGTTGTTTTTGTTGGTTGTTGGATTGTCTATGTGATAAATTAGTTGACATATATAATATAATGTTGCTATCTTGTGACCATAATTTTTATTATAATAATACTATTCAACTAGATTTTTTTATCTTGTATTTCTGACCATAACCAAAGACCATATCATAGAAACAAGAATCACAAAGGTCTTTAGTCTTTACATATTGAAGCATGAGTTTTGATCACCAATGCTATGAAGTGACAACGAAATTTGAGTAGAAATATTTTGTTTAATATTAATAAAGGTTGATCTATTATTGTGAGAACACACTAACATTTTCTATTTCCCACTTTCTCACCTATGACATTAAGAATGGTGGAAATCTTCTTAGTTGGTGCAGTTTTATTTTCTTTTGTTTAACAGAAACTTAGAGGAAATTAATCTAGCAGTAAATCTTTTAGATGAAGTTCAGCAAATTTTTGACAGATTAAGGACAAATATATTTTTTTTTTGAGAAGTCTTCTCACTATAATATATGATTTAATACTTCAGTTTTCCTTATTGCAAGATTCCGCCACAACATTTTGGTCTTTTAATTTATTTATTTTTTTTAGAATGGAGAGTACATGAATAGCTTACCCATACAGTAAATATTGATTTGAATTAATATGAAAATTTGAAATATGTGTTTCAATATAAATAGGATTTAAAGATGAGATGGAATTACACAAGTGTAATTATACATATAAAATGCAAAGTTCTTTAAAAATTTAGATAGTTTGTATCGATTCATAAAATGATAAAATTATACATAGAAGTTCAAGTCTCACAATGAAAAGAGGTAAGATTTAAAAAAAAGTTTATAAAGAGACATTTCTCGACTTCCAAACTAATTTTGTTAGACCAAATAACACAAATTAAATAATAAAATTATGTAAGTATTTGAAAAGAAAAAATGAAAGTTTTTTTCTTTAAAACTCATTAGATGCCACCAATGTTACTGTCAAGGGGATTTAGGAGTAGTTCGAAAAAGGAAATGCAGAAGCAATTTCACGCACAAAGATACCTGATTCGGCTGCCAACATAGCTAATTGTAGTCATCAACCATCAAAGGAGGATTTGTCCTTTTATTCAAAATCACAAACTTACAATTACTTTATATTTCCTTATCCATCCCAAGATACAAGTTACATTCATTTTTTTCTCAAATAACCTTTTTTGTATTCATTCCAAATGTATCATACAATTATCATTGCTCCAACCTTGTTGAGACCAAATTCCTTGTTGTGGACTCATAGTAATCTACAACCCTATACCATGGTACGGTTCTATAAATATTTCTAAAGATACACTTTTCATTTTTTCATCACCTTTTCGACACATGAAGAAATGTATATCCTCCCTGGGATTCTAATCGTTGGAGCATTAGTAACTGCTTTGGCATTATTCAGTATCACAATCCTAGGATGGTGCAAGTTTATAAATCATGCAACAACACTTCCAACAACAGGCATATCTTATGATGACAAATTATCTGCTTGCATGAGTTTAGAGTCACATTCAATCACATTCATGTACAAGGAAGCTGACCATGCTGCACAAGGTATAATGAACCAGACTGAATGTGTTATCTGCTTAACAGTCTTTCAAGAAGACGAAAGTGTTCGGAAACTTCATACATGCAAGCACGTGTTTCATACATCTTGCATCGATAAATGGCTCGACTCTCGTTGTGGATGTCCATTGTGTCGCTCTCAAATTGACCAAGTAACTTCGCCAAATGTGACATTTGCAAATGAGCAGATTATTGTGGATATGGGTGACTCCATAATTTGATAATAATCTGGTTTATCGCAACCTACTCCTGACATAGCTAGCTTCTTTCCTATACTATTTTTTTTTGTCACTGTTCCTCATATATGTTATGTAAATTTGAAGATTTAATTAAAACTTTCAACAATGAACTTAAATATGATCAACTATTTGTTCTTCTTGAATTATTTTTTTAGATAAAAATTGGAAGTACAAAACTAACCCCTGATGCATACAGTATCTATATACTATTTGGTATTTACTTCCTTCGTCCCAATATAAGAGACATATTTGACTGTTTTACACAAACAATAGAGGTTATAATTTTATAATGGAAATAAAGAGCATAACAACTTTACCAAACTAATTTTAATTAACATTGGTGTATTCATATTATTTTAAATGCAAACTATAGAATAATAACTGGAGAGTGATGTGCATAGTATTAAATGATTAAATTAGAGAATAATTAGATGATATAATTGGAAAAAAAAACACAATTAAAATTACATTGAAACTAAAGGCGACACTCTTTTGGGACAAATTATTTTTGCAAATGTGTTGGTTATTATGAAATTGAGGGAGTACATGTGAATAGATCTATGTATCACAAAGAATTTGTACTAATTATATGATCATAGAAATTACAATATAAATGCAAAATCAAGTTTTTTTTTTTTTTATGTGACAAGAAGGATAAAACAATTAGCAAGAAGAGATACACAATTTTGAAGATGACATATATCATGGCAAATTTCTTTCAATTTATATTCAAGAAATTCAACATGTAACATTTAGATTTACTCTCTACATAGATAAGATAGCTCCAAACTTGAAAATAAAATGTGACTAAAACACATCCTTATTTCATATACAATCATTATTTGATCCTAGAGATGCACATGTTCTAGAGATGCACATGTTTTGTTTGATCCTGGAGCTACGCATTCTTTTGTATCCTCGTGGTTTGCTACTCGTCTTGGTAAATGTTCATCTTCTTTAGAAGAACCTTTAGTTGTAGCTACACCTGTTGGAAGAAATTTGCTTGTTAAGTCAGTGTATCGTTCTTGTGATATAACTATTGATGATAAGGTGTTGCCGATAGATTTAGTAGTTATTGACTTGATAGATTTTGATGTGATTTTGGGTATGGATTGGTTGACTTTTCATCATGCCACTTTGGATTGTCATAATAAAGTGGTGAAATTTGAGATACCGGGGAAATCAATCTTCTCGTTTCAAGGAGAACGTTGTTGGGTACACATAATCAAATCTCAGCCTTGACTGCTAGCAACTTAATGAGAAGAGGTTGTCAAGCGTACTTAGCCGTGGTAAGGGATACACAAGTGGCTGAAGAGAAATTGAAAAAAATTCCAATAGCATGTGAATTTACAGATGTTTTTCCTGAAGAACTTCTTGGGCTACCACCTGATAGGGAGATTGAATTCTCTATCGACTTAGTTCCAAACACTCATCCTATATCCATACCTCCTTATCGTATGGCCCCAACAGAACTTAAGGAGTTAAGAAAGCAACTTCAAGATCTTCTTGATAAAGGTTTTATTCGTCCAAGTTCTTCTCCTTGGGGAGCATTGATATTATTTGTAAAGAAGAAAGATGGATCCATGCGGTTGTGTGTAGACTATAGGCAGTTAAATAAAGTAACTGTAAAGAATAAATACCCTTTGTCACGCATTGATGAGTTGTTTGACCAACTTCAAGGAGCTCAATGTTTTTCTAAGATTGATTTGCGGTCGGGGTATCACCAGTTGAAGGTTAAGAGAGACGACATAACGAAGACAGCTTTCCGCACGCGTTATGGGCATTATGAATGTCTAGTTATGTCCTTTGGGCTTACTAATGCCCCAGCAGCTTTTATGGATTTTATGAATCGCGTTTTTAAACCATTATTGGATCAATTCGTGATTGTGTTTATTGATGATATCCTTGTTTATTCCAAGAGTAAAGAAGAACACGAGCGACATTTAAGGTTGGTTTTACAAACCTTAAGAGATAGCCAATTATATGTCAAATTCTCAAAATGTCAGTTTTGGCTGGATAGTGTGACATTTTTAGGACATGTTGTGTCTAAGAATGGAATAAGTGTAGATCCAAGTAAGGTGGAAGCAGTCCAGAATTGGCCCAGACCTACCACAGTGAAGGAGATTCGGAGTTTTCTTGGTTTTGCCGGTTATTATCGACGTTTTGTGAAAGATTTCTTAAAGATTGCATCTTTGTTGACTAGATTGACGCAGAAGAAATTTGAGTTTCGATGGGCTGATGCATGTGAGGAAAGCTTTCAAAAATTGAAGGAGTACTTGACGTCAACACCTATTTTGGCATTACCTATAGGTGGTGAAAGTTATGCAGTTTATTGTGATGCTTCTAGAGTTGGTCTCGGTTGTGTACTTATGCAACAAGGAAAGGTTATTGCCTATGCATCTAGACAACTCAAGAGACATGAAGTGAACTATCCCACACATGATTTGGAAATGGCTGCAATTATTTTTGCTCTTAAGATTTGGAGACACTATCTATATGGTGAAACTTGTGAGATTTATACCGGCCATAAAAGTCTTAAGTATATCTTTCAGCAACGAGACTTAAATTTAAGACAAAGAAGGTGGATGGAACTCTTGAAAGATTATGATTGCAAAATCTTATACCACCCAGGGAAAGCAAATGTTGTTGCAGATGCTTTGAGTAGGAAATCCATGGGCTGTCTTGCTCATATAGCAAAAGTAAAGAGGCCAATAGTTAAAGAATTTCAAGAAGTTGTCGAAAGTGGAATTCAATTTGAACTTGGTCATTTGAGGTTATTTTTAGCCCACGTACAAATTCGTCCTACCATATTTGATGATATCAAAGAAGCTCAAAGTCAAGACTCATACTTGGTGAATATGGTAAATAATGTTCAGAATGGTAAAATTTCATACTTTTCAGTTGATTTTGATGGTGTGCTGAGGTTGAAGTCTCGGTTGTGTGTTTCAAATGTTGGCAACTTTAGGAGGAAAATTTTAGAGGAGGCTCATCATTCTTCTTACACTATTCACCCAGGTTCTAATAAGATGTATCAAGATTTGAGAGAATTGTATTGGTGGGAAGGGATGAAGAGAGACGTAGCAGATTTTGTCTCTAGGTGCTTAGTGTGTCAACAGGTAAAAGCTGAGCACCAAAAGTCTGTGGGGTTACTTCAACCTGTTGAAATACCTGAGTGGAAGTGGGAAGGCATCACTATGGATTTTGTCACAGGATTACCACGAACCCAAAAGGGTTATGACTCAGTGTGAGTGATTATAGATCGGTTGACCAAATTTGCACATTTTTTGCCTGTGAAGACTACTTATACTGCATCTCAATATGCTAAAATTTATTTAGATAAAATTGTCTCTTTGCATGGGGTACCGGTATTATTTCTGACCGTGGGGCTCAATTTACTGCTCAATTTTGGAAGTCGTTCCAAACTTCATTAGGAACTCGTTTGAAGCTTAGCACAACTTTTCATCCCCAGACAGATGGTCAATCTGAAAGGACTATACAAATATTGGAAGATATGCTTCGTGCTTGTGTTCTGAATCTTGGGGGTAGTTGGGATCAACATTTTCCCTTGATGGAATTTGCATACAATAATAGTTATCAATCTAGTATTCAGATGGCTCCATTCGAGGTTTTGTACGGAAGACGTTGTAGGTCTCCGATAGGATGGTTCGAAGTTGGTGAAGCTAAATTAGTCGGTTCAGAATTGGTTCAAGATGCCATTGAAAAAGTTAAATTAATTTGGGATCGCTTAGTGACAGCTCAGAGTAGACAAAAATCTTATTCTGATAAGAGGCGTCGTCCCTTAGAATTTTCAATAGGAGAACATGTATTCCTACGAGTCTCACCAATGAAAGGAGTTTTGCGATTTGGTAAAAAGGGGAAACTAAGTCCAAGATTCATTGGACCATTTGAAATTTTGGAAAGGGTTGGACCAGTAGCATATCTCTTGGCACTTCCACTGGATCTCTCGAGAGTTCATCCAGTTTTTCATATTTCGATGCTTCAGAAGTATCTTCATGATCCTTCACATGTGATTAATCATGAAGACGTATAGTTAGATGAGAGTCTATCGTACGTTGAATATCCAGTAGCTATATTAGATCGTCAAGTGAGACATTTACGCTCAAAAGATATCGTTTCAGTAAAAGTTCTTTGGCATGGTCCGTCCAGTGAAGAAACTACTTGGGAACCCGAAGAAGTCATCCGTGCAAAGTACCCGCACTTATGTTAAAATTCAAGGTTAGCAGTATTTATTAAATAAATAAAAAGTCAAATAAATTCGAGGACGAATTTTTATAAGGGGAGGAGATTGACACGTCCGTGTCTTTCTTTTTTTTAATATAATAATAATAATAATAATTAATAATAATAATAAATAAATAATTAAATAAATAAAACCCACCAAATAATCTTTCCCACTCTCTTTCTATTTCACTCCCACATTTTCTCCTCCTTCTTCTCTCCCTCTCGGCTACCTCATCCTTTCTTCCCCCCATTTTCATTTTTTCTTTTCTTCCATTCTCCTTCTTATTTCTCTCACTTAAAGCCACAATAAACCCATGGAAAGGGTATACTTTCCCTAAGCAAGCTTCCTCATAATTTCTCAAGTTTTTGGATAAAATTTTTGGGTTAGGGTTTGTGTTCTAAGGAAGGAAAAGGGGTACCCATCTCTTGAGAGTTGTTGATTGAGACTCATTGAGGTAAATGCGCAACTCTAATCCTAGTATGAATTCATAGAAAAATGTAGATTTGAGTAAAAATCTTATTTTGTGCTTAGGGTATATTTAGATAATTTTTAGGCTTTCTTAGAGCTAGCTAAACTTTAGAATATTTTTCTAAAGTCTTGGAAATATTTTTGATACTCAAATTTGTCAACTGAGACCCTACCGGCTACTTTGAGAGTTGTTGAAGAGCAAACTTAGACGATTCTCCATAGTTGTGAGTTGACGTGAGTTAACGTGAGTTGACGTGAGTTGACGACGATCATCGTCATATATTTTTATACTGCTATTATTATTATTTTACTTGTTTTCTATATTAAAGTATTTATTAAAAAATTTGGGAAACACACCTTTGAATTTTATCTCGATTTCGTCAATCATTTAATTTAATAGTCTTTGTTATATGTTATTTGTTGGATTTACGTATGAGTTAAAGTATTTAAATATTTATTTGTTATGCGATTGAATATATTTTTCATGAATTTTGATGAAATAATTTTAAACGCGTGTTTTGGAAAATCGTTGTTATAATTATTAAATCGTTAATTGTGTTAGGTGCACCTAGTTACCACGTGTTTATTAGGGAGAGGGGTCATTCGTAGAATGAGAGGGCTATCAACGAGATGTAAGCTCCCTAATTGATACGTGATGATGCGTTGCGGGATTGAGAGGAGAGGGTCATTCGTTAGATGGAGCCGCCCCTAAGGGAAAGGCCACGCTTAGGAGGAAAGGGCTATCAATGAGATAAAGCTGCCTCTTGGGTCTAAAAATTTGTATTGTTACTTGTTTGATTTTTATAATAATTTTAAGGTTGTTAATTTTGATTTCGTTCCGTTATTAACTGGATTTTTAATATTTATGTCAAGTGATTAAACAGTTATTCGTGTCTTTTGTGTTTCCCTTCTAATTGATGGTGATTGTTGTCTCCTCACTAAGTCCTTGTGACTTACGCTTTATGTTGCTTATTTTTTCATATTCGCAAGCAGTTGAGTAGGAATCTATTATTTGATTCAAGTCTCAACATACTTCTTTTTTTTTGGTAGGCCTCTTTGATCGATGACCATTTTTTTGTAATATTTGTTGAGTCTGATGTAAAATGCAGCTATTTTGGAGTTTAGAAAGTCTATTTAGTTTTTTTGGGAAGTGTATTAAGAAATTTGATTATGTTATTTGAATTGTGACTGAATTAAGAATTTGACAGGGGTTTCATAAATTTGGAAATGTTGAATTTACAGATGATACTCTGTCGAAATTTCGAGCAAAAAGTATATATATATTTTTTGAAATGATTAAAGAACGGTTTAGTTGTTTAATTGTTAAGTTAATTGATAGGCTTGTCAGGCTAGGAGTATAGTTTGTGCGCTGGTCACGACATTTAAATTTCGGGTCGTGACAAATTATGATTGTTGGAATGATCTATGTATATGAGTTAGTCTTTCAAAGCATAATATTTTTATTTTCATTCAAAACTGGTTTCGTTAGACGATGCTATATCTTTGATCTAATTATACTTTAAATTGTTTTCATTAAACACTCGTGCCAATATTGCTTTTCCTTCTTGTCCACTTTGTTTATTATGCTATCACTGACTTTTTATGATTCATCCCTTTCCATCTTATATTTTTCTTTTTCAGATTCCCAGGCTGCAAAGTAACAATTCCTTGGAGCTTGAATATCTCTCTAGAAGCTCTTTCATTTTGGTAGGGCCCTATTTTGAATGGTGGCAATATTGTTTTGGTGTGAATGTCATGCAGCTATAAGAGTTGTTTTTGTTGGTTGTTGGATTGTCTATGTGATAAATTAGTTGACATATATAATATAATGTTGCTATCTTGTGACCATAATTTTTATTATAATAATACTATTCAACTAGACTTTCGATCCAACACCTTATAGTTTTTAAGGTTTTGTCTCATTATTGAATTGAATATATAAATCAATGTTTGTTTAGATTTTTTTATCTTGTATTTCTGACCATAACCAAAGACCATATCATAGAAACAAGAATCACAAAGGTCTTTAGTCTTTACATATTGAAGCATGAGTTTTGATCACCAATGCTATGAAGTGACAACGAAGTTGAGTAGAAATATTTTGTTTAATATTAATAAAGGTTGATCTATTATTGTGAGAACACACTAACATTTTCTATTTCCCACTTTCTCACCTATGACATTAAGAATGGTGGAAATCTTCTTAGTTGGTGCAGTTTTATTTTCTTTTGTTTAACAGAAACTTAGAGGAAATTAATCTAGTAGTAAATCTTTTAGATGAAGTTCAGCAAATTTTTGACAGATTAAGGACAAATATATTTTTTTATGAGAAGTCTTCTCACTATAATATATAATTTAATACTTCAGTTTTCTTTATTGCAAGATTCCGCCACAACATTTTGGTCTTTTAATTTATTTTTTTTTTCTTTTTTTCAGAATGGAGAGTACATGAATAGCTTACCCCTATAGTAAATATTGATTTGACTTAATATGAAAATTTGAAATATGTGTTTCAATATAAATAGGATTTAAAGATGAGATGGAATTACACAAGTGTAATTATACATATAAAATGCAAAGTTCTTTAAAAATATAGATAGTTTGTATCGATTCATAAAATAATAAAATTATACATAGAAATTCAAGTCTCATAATGAAAAGAGGTAAGATTTAAAAAAAAAATTATAAAAATGAAAAAAATTATGTAAGTATTTGAAAGCTGATTTTGTATAGACCAAAATTTAATAAAATTAAGTATTTGAAAAGAAAAAATGGAAGTTTTTTTCTTTAAAATTCATTAGATGCCACCAATGTTATTGTCAAACGGATTTAGGAGTAGTTCCAAAAAGGAAATGCAGAAGCAACTTCACACACATAGATATCTGATTCGGCTACCAACATAGCTAATAGTAGTCATCAACCATCAAAGGAGGATTTATCCTTTTATTCAAAATCACAAACTTACAATTACTTTATATTTCCTTATCCATCCCAAGATACAAGTTACATTCATTTTTTTCTCAAACAACAAATAACCCTTTTTGTATTCATTCCAAATGTATCATGCAATATTAATTGCTCCAACTTTGTTGAGACCAAATTTCTTGTTGTGTACTCATAGTAATCTTCAACCCTATACCATGATACGGCTCTATAAATATTTCTAAAGATACCATTTTCATTTTCATCACCTTTTCGACACATGAAGAAATGTATATCCTCCTTGGGATTCTAATCATTGGAGCATTAGTAACTGCTTTGGCATTATTCAGTATCACAATGCTAGGATGGTGCAAGTTTATAAATCATGCAACAACACTTCCAACAACAGGCATATCTTATGATGACAAATTATCTGCTTGCATGAGTTTAGAGTCACATTCAATCACATTCATGTACAAGGAAGCTGACCATGCTGCACAAGGTATAATGAACCAGACTGAATGTGTTATCTGCTTAACAGTCTTTCAAGAAGACGAAAGTGTTCGGAAGCTTCATACGTGCAACCACGTGTTTCATACATCTTGCATCAATAAATGGCTCGACTCTCGTTGTGGATGTCCATTGTGTCACTCTCAAATTGACCGAGTAATTTCCCCAAATGTGACACTGACAAATGAGCAGATTATTGTGGATATGGGTGACTCCATAATTTGATAATAATCTGGTTTATCGCAACCGACTCCTAACATAACTAGCTTCTTTCCTAAACTAATTTTTTTTTCTTACTGTTCCTATTATATATTATGTAAATTTTGAAGATTTAATTAAAACTTTCAACAATGACCTTAAATATGATCAACTATTTGTTCCTCTTGAATTATTTTTTTAGATAAAAATTGGAAGTACAAAGGCATCATTATGAAACACTGACGTCTCAACCATGTTGACACCCCAGCGGTTCAACAATCAACTGCAGCAGTCCCTTCTAGATCATAGAAATTATACAAAACTAACCCCTAATGCACACAATATCTATCTACTATATGATATTTATTTCCTCCGTCCCAATATAACTGACATATTAGACTATTTTACACAAACAATGGAGGTTATAATAGAATAATGGAAATAAAGAGCATAGCAACTTTACCAAACTAACTTTAATTAACATTGGTGTATTCCTATTATTTTAAATGAAAACTATAGAATAACTAGATTATGGTTCGCGCGCTGCGCGTATGTTAATTAATTAATTTTATAAATAATATTTTATGTATTATAAATATAGTTATTTTATAATATTATTTTATTGATTTGTAATAATTGAATATGATTAGGAAAATTAAAATGAGGAAAAATCATGTTTATCACAATCATCTATTTGAATTTTTTAAATATGTTGTAAATTTCGTATGATAACTTATTATATAGGATAATTGTCTGACTCATCTTTGATTGTTAATTTATTTTTCAACATATAATGATATTTGTATTTATTTGACGAAATAAAATGTAAAATACAAACTCAAAAATAAGATATAAAAATTTATAAATATGATTGACTATTTAATATTGTAGTGTAATCTAAATTTATTTGTTTTATTAATATGATGTTTTAATTGCGAGCATGAGAAGTTGTTGTAAAAAAAATTATTGAATATATTTCATCAAGAGCTTGTAAAAAAAAA
>JBBPBR010000007.1:46951239-46963783 GCA_037974775.1 Cicer pinnatifidum
AAGAACTACTTTTTAGAACTACTTTTTACAAGATTGTTAATGGTTCAATTTTTCCTCATTTATGTATTTATTTATAATAAAATTCAAATGAATTATTGATTATCTTATAGCAGACACATTTGAAAAAATTGCATCGCGAATAAATAAGGAATTTTATTACTCACTCTTATAATATTTGCAATTGAGAAACTTTGTGAGAAACATTGTATTTATGATTCACTCTAAAGCCCTCAAATTCATTGTATTTATAAAATCAAATCAATTGTTTTTTTATTACCTTTTATAGAATTTCATATAAAAAAGAAATTAATTTATATAGCATTATAATAAATATTTTTTTAACATTCTTTATCATTTATCGTGCTTATTTATGGTTGTTAAAAATGACATTTTATTAGAATTACATTTTACATTGTATTTTGTAGATGCATTTTATTAGTTGAGCTAATTCTTAATTATTTTTATTTTACAAGGTGAAATGAAAAACTTTTACCACATATATTTTTCCTTAAAAAAAAAAAATCAAAATTAATCCTTCCTCCAACTATCTAGACAACCTTCCAATATTTTATTAATTTCTTAAATTCCCTCATCTTCCAAATTTAAAGTAAACTTAAAAAAAAAAAAATTGTCAATAGATGCACATTGTGTCGGGCTATTAGGGATGACAATTAGACCCAAACTTAGTAGATACCTGAAAAAAAAAAAAAAACTCACAATGGATAGGGTAAAAACTCACATAATTGGTATGGGCATGGAGACGGGTAATTATCCGCAAAGTTAAGCGGGTATGGGTAGGCATGGCAACGGGGCGGGGCGGGGGTGGATTTCGCCTCCTCCACACCCGCATCCGACTAATCGGGGAAAACCCGCACCCACCTTCGTTTCATAGCGGGTGTAAAATTTAGGCACACATCCCCGCCCGCAACGGGTTTCGGGTTTCCCCGTCCGCATCCGCACCCACTCATATATATTAAATTATAAATTTAAAAATTATATTTATTATAGTAAAATAATAATTATTAAACAATAATAAAATTAAAAAATATTTTATATAGATATAAAATTATAATTTTTAATATTTAATATTTAAAAAAATATTAAATATATTAAATATTTATATGTATATAAAATTTAAAAATTACATTAATAATACTTGCGGGGCGGGTTCGGGGGCGGGTGTGGGGTGGATATCACCACCCCAAACCCGCCCCCGCCCCCGAATTTTAATGTCAGGGAAAATCCGCACCCGCACCCAATTAAAGTGGGTTTTCCCCGTCCAAATCAAGCGGGTTTGGGTGGGTACTCGTGGATGCGGATTTTATTGTCATCCCTAGGTACGGGTACTACAGTACCCACTCCGCCCCGCAGTTATATAAATCTATTATTTATTTATTTACTTATTATATTAGTGTTTAGTTTAATTAATTGCAAACTTTTTAAAAATCTAATTATGATAAATAGATAAATAATTGTGATTTTATAACTAATAGTTATGTCTTATTAATCGTTACTTTATAATTATACTTACAACTTTGTATCAATTATCTCAAATAATATTGTTGTATGATTTGCAACTTCATAAAATATAATTATGGATATTTAAATATTTATTGTAACGAGTGTTCATTTGAAATGTTTGAGTTATAAAATAATTTGGTTTATAATATTTAATGATTGAATTTAAAATATTTGAATAATTTTTAAATTTAATCACATGAATATCATTTATTTATCGATTTTTTTAGTTAAATCGTGAATAGTGGGTATGGGTACGAGCACTTAGGTACTCAGAAGTTAAGGGTACGTATATTATAGTTGATACCCAAAAGAGTACAGCACGGGTATGAGTATTTTTTTTAAATCACGGGTATGAGGACGGGTACTATAGTACCATATCCAAACTCTACCCATTGTCATTTATGGTACATAAAAAATAAAAAATAATTGTCTATATATTGCAGGAAATTTGACACATTTAAAACACTAATTTATTTTATAAACTCTCAAAAAACCTGATCAAATATATTTTTTTCATCTACATTATGATTTTGCACATGTTTATCATCTAATTAACATTATTATTACCTTATATTATAATCAAAGTTACTAATTTTTTAAAACCAAAAATTAAAAAAATGGAGGAGATGCCACATTCTCAAAATGTAATCTCTCGAAAGTATGTAAGAAAATATTTTTTTTATGAATAAAGAAAGGTATACGTAAATAAATAAATAGTTGCTGATATTTTTTATTCAAATATTTATGCTGAAATGAACATATAAAAAAAAAAAAAAAAAACGTTGAAGGAGATAGAGATACTAGTGCACGTTATGTCCATGCACGTGATCGACCTTGAATGGATTCAGGAAATCTTTAGTATCTCTGAATCAATTCTGAAATCATCCAATAATCATATCCTGGCAAAAAAAAAATTACTATTGCTTTTAATTTTTCACCTGCAAACACTCAAGTCTCAAAGTTCATATTTTATTTTTTTATTTGATTAAAAAGTTCATATTTTATTAGAACATCAATATTTTTGCCGGTGTAATTAATATCACTTTGAATAAAAAATGGTTACATTACAAGATTATTATTAACTGGGATTTTGAACTCTGATATGTTTTTCTTTCTTCTTTTTTCTCTTGCAAACGACTATTTTATTAGTAAACAAATATGCGATATTAATCAAGTGATTGACTTTAAGTAATTCTAAACTTCAAATTATTCAGACTTAATTTTTTTTTTTAAATTAGATGGTTAAAAATTACACATACACAAAATGATTTGCAATATTGGATATAGTATATCAATAATATTTACTATCGCGTTTTGATGTGGTATCACGAAAATACAATTTCACCCATTCGGTCAACGTGAAAATACAATTTTGCCATTTAGAAAACTTCAACTTTTTTAACTAGTCATTTTTTCACTCACTCTTTCCAAAATATTCGAAAGTTTCCAAAGTTTTGAAATAACGATTTCTCGAATTTTTGAAATTTTCGAACAATTTGAAATAGAAAATTTCATAATTTTCGAAACTTTCAAACAACTCAAAACTTTCGAAATAGGAAAATTTCAAAACTTTTCATATATGAAAGCTTTCGAAATTTTCCAAATTTTGAAACTTTCTAAATGTTAGAAATGTAATCCTTTCGAAAATTTCAAAATTTGGAAACTTTCGAAATTTTCTAAATTTTTGAAATGTAATCCTTATTATGAAACTATCAATTTTGAAACTTACTATAAATAGTTAAAAGAATAAAATTGTATTTTTATGTGTCTTGAAGGGTAGCAGGTTTAAGTGTGGGGTGTATCTTATAATCCTCCAAACCTAAATACCTGACAAATTTCATATACATTTGCTCATGTATATTTGAAGAATTGATTTTTGTTCCTATTTTTAGCATTTAAATCTAACTTAGGATGAGAGAAATACAATTTTCCTTCTCCTCTTGCCCTTTTCTTCATTGTTGATATTTTTCTTGTTTTGTTCCTTGTCAGTGTAAGTTTTTAGTCTTTATAGTTGTGTTTTGATTTGTATACAATTGTTATTGTTACACAAAAGAAAGAGGTTTCTATGAAGAAAAATGTGAAATAGATAAGAAAATGAATAAGAATAAAAAGGGTCTGAAAATGAGGACTAGAGGTACTTAAGTTTATCAATATTTTAGTCATTTTGTCATTTCTGAAACAACAAAATTGTTGAGTTTTAAACAAATTTTCCTATTATCTCTATGTACCACAATAGTTTAATAAGGTGTCTCTCTCAAATGGAAGGTATGATATATTGCAATAGAGAAGTTTGCTTTCATTAATATGGTAGCTTATAATTTTTAGTCTCTAGTGTATTATCTATATTTTTAGTTTGTAAAAATAACATTTGTCAAGGAATATATGTTTTTCCTCAAGCAATGGAATGCTAAATACTAGCAAGAAATGTGAAAGGTATTTTCTTATGCATATTTCTTTTTGTGATTATCTTATGTCCCACATCTCTTTTGCCCAAAAATCAGCATTATCTCTGCATTTTTGGATCAATAGCAACGTAAGAAGATCAATATTTATGGGATTTCAACAAAGAACAATATTAACTGTGTAAGAATTAATAGAATGTACCTTAGACCAAATTCTGCATTTCTTGACCGCATTTAAGTTGTATAGCTACAGACTACACTACAGTGTTCCCAACTTTAATCTTTTGTTCATTATTTCTCAATAATTAGATAATTAAATGTTGATATACAACATTGATGTATGTCTGTCTAATATGATATTTATATTTACCATTAAATGTCGTTATATTAAAAATCCTCATATATTTTTTTCTATTATTTTCTCCTCTTGCATTGCTTGGTGTAAAAAACTAGTTTAAATATATTTGATGCTTGAGCTTAAAAGGGCAAGAGACTCCTAGTAGGGGACTCAATCATCTCCAGTGAATGAAGAATTCAGTTAAATCTGAGTGCCTGTTTTGTGAGCTTGCATAGAATGAGTAAAGACACCCCTATTTTGTGTGTTCGTGATTTTGGATAAAGCACATTTTAAAAATAAATCATTGTTTTGCATCAGTAAGTCTTGAAAATGGAAACGCTCAAACACACAAAATACATTACAAAAAGAGTAGTGAATTACAAGTGTTCAACACTTAAAATAAGACAACGTAAGTTTTGTAAAAACTTGAATATGAACAAATATTCACAACCCCACTCAAGATTTACAAGAAATGATATACACATTCACCTCTTGCTATAATTAATCAGTCGGCACCTGTTGGATTTATAGGCTTTAACTCATAACAAATTTTCCTTAGATATTTTCTAATTCTTTAAAATAAATTGGAGGAACTTTTTGTGCAGAATTTTCAATATGCTGCACTAGTTTTCAATCTAAACATTATGACAGAACCAAACATGTTATCGCACATGGAATAGTTCAAAATTCATACAAAATGGAAAAATATTTGACAACAGCTACTTCAAGACATTGCATTAACAAGTTTAACTAAAAACTAAAATTGCACTATCAGAGTTTAATTAATATTAATAGTTTCCCATCATCTGCATTTCTCCACAGCTACTGAACTCCAAAGTTGTAAGCTAAAGTCACTTGAAAGTTATCCACCGGAAAGAAAGAAATTGAATCTAAAATGCACAATAATGTAAAGCTTTCCCATTTTGTCCTCTTGTTAGCTTGCCGAAGCAGTTATCGGTGTAAAAGCTCATTACTTTAGTCACAAGTATTGCTCTTGTATCCTCGCACGGTTCTCTTCCCACCACAATCTTGCATGCATTTCTCCGAACTTCTCTCGGCTGCATAAAAGGAAATATACTAATAAAATTTTGAATTTGAATGAATGTGATTATATGTGACTACTTTAAGAATACACAAATGACATAAGCCTTTGATTAAACAACAATTTTATATTCCATGGCAACAATTTCTGCATACCTGAAGCGGACGCGCCTAAGTTCTCTGGTTCCACCTGGCAGTGCTCGGATAGTGATGTATACTCCCGGTTCGTCCTGTTCAACCCATTCAGTTTCCATGTCACTGGCATTGCTGATTGAGAGCTCATCTGAGTGATCTTCCTCTTCCGATGAACTCGTCCTTACAGAAGCATCAATGGATGATCTTTCAGTCTTCGGCACACCAATGTTGGAAAGATTAGGCGTCGATGGCAGACAGCTTGTTTCGTAGCAAGTGTGAGGTTTCATATGGTGATGATCCAATGAATCTGACGAGGAGTAGCCCATTCCCAGTGGGTGGTGAAAATGACGGGGCAGGCGCTCTTTGCTGAGAGGTGGTGTGACGGGGCTGTCCCTCACAGATTCGATCCTTGAACTCTAAAAAAAGAAAAGCAAAGTTTTACCTAAACACAAACTAAATATTCTAAATAAACTACTTATGTAAATAGAGAAGGTAACAATCCACTAAACTGGTGAGATTGTTTGGGAGAAGCTTATGATATTGATCATAAGTCGTTTTCAGCGATTTTCATAAGCTTTCCAGGATAGCTTATGAAAATAACTTAGGGTTTATATAAAAACAATTTGACTTTATTTTATCTTTTGTTATAGAAATAACTTTGACATCAACACTTATATGATAAATGTTTATAACGTAAACACATAATTAAATTGTTTATCTGAACAGAATTGTATTTTGTAAGGCCACACATTGAGTTAGATGGAATTGGATATGAGTAGTTCGTGATAACATGCATTCTGCATGCATTGGTTTTTGGAATAGAAGTTCAATCACAGAATTCTTAACATCAAATTACAAAAAGTGTATTCTCACCTCATCTTCAGATCTAGGTGGAGTTGGGAGAGGAACTGCTTGTTGATTGAACCTTTGAACATTGTACAACTCCATAACCTTGTCATAGTTCTCTGCCCACCACCTCTGAGCTTGCCATTTATTAAACATTTCACGGCTGATGCAAAATATAAATTAAATAGTTTAATCATCGATGGGATAATAACAAAGATTTTGACATAACACTCAATTAAAACTATCAATATATATTGACAGCAAAAAGAATAAAAGTGAATTCTAATTGGGTCTATGTAAATCGATTTATTTGAGTTTATCTACTTGCATAAGCACTCGCGATACTTTTTTAGAAAGCTTATAGATACAACTTATGACATGTCCATGAGCTATTTTTAGCTTATTTATATAAGCTTTCCAAGATAGCTTATGAAAATGACTTATAACTTATATAAATTTACTTTATTTCATCTTATCGTAAAAAGAACTTATACATAACCACTTACACTGTAAACGCTTATTCAGTTATTTATCAAAACATGATCATGCTATTGACCACATGACTGATACTCAAGACAGACAGTAAAAAGCCAAGTAGTTCAAATATTCATGATTAATACCAATTGATAAAATCGCTTCTATTTTCTCAAATTATTATCAATGTCTATGTATCAGTGTTAGTGTTATGCCTGGTGTTTGTGTCAGTACTTCATAGCTAAGTTATAACAAAAACCCAAAAGGTTACCCAAACAAAAAGGAGTTGTTACTATTAACTAAATTAATGAAATGAAATTATTCAATATCAATAAAGTAGAATTCTATATTCATAAACTATTAATGCTTGAATGAACAGATCCTTCATAGTATAATAATTCTTGTTTTTTAGTTTCCATTTCTAATCAAATTTGCTTGAAGTTTTCACAAAATACGTATTACTCAGGCACAGAACCAAGCCTGGCCTTTTTCTTTGCATAGTTTCCTTTCCTTTCCTTTATTTTCTTTTTTAACTCTTCTTTTTTCTTTTTTCCTTTTTCTTTTGTGAGCTGAGAGGAGGGAAGGCATTTGAACCATCAAGCTATGAGATAAAAATTCTTTTTGCTTTTGTCACACTCAACTACCACAAGTGAAGCATGAGTTACTGACAACGGAATAAATCTATGGTTCTCCAAAGAAGCACACAATACAAACAAGATAGATCCTGCCAATCTAGACTCTGTACAGCCTTTGGAAAAGCATGTGATCACACTCTGAAACAATTAAGTGCCAGATCAAATAAGAACAATAAAAAGTTTAAAATCAGAAAGGACAAAGCCACACTAGTTAAAAAGCTATTTCCTTTCTTTCTTCAGTGTCATATTAAGTGTCACATTAAAAATATTTACATGTCTCATATCATTGGTTCCTTTAGATTACTAATGGAGCATTAGTTACTTTTGTTCCATTGATATACCCTTATTTTCTATATATCGACAACACATCTAACTATTCTACTAACTAGTACTACCTCCGTCCCTATATATAAGACCCCCTTAATTAAATCACAGGAATTAAGGAAGTTAATTGTAGTATTACATTAGTTGACAATTTGAATTGTTTTACTAGTTTATCCTTGAAGAGGGAGAGTTAGTTTATGGTTTATTCTAATATTTATTATAGATTGCAGAAAAAAATGTAACATAATTACCGGTAAGTTAGTAAATAAATAATTAATGCACTTGGAAAATTGAAAAAAGGTGATTTTCTTAAGAATTGTGCATAACCTTAAAAGACATTAATATGAGAAAGAGGGAGTAGCTACCTCTACCACATGAAAGAGCATGTGATTTGCAACGACTCCAACAAATCAAAAAACCTTGTGCAATTTACGAAACACAAAAAAAGAAGAGAAGGGTAAGTACCTGAACCGTATCCTCTTCAAATCATTCCCACCTTGAGGCAATGAAACAAAAGTAATAATCACACCAGGCTCAACTTGTGCAACCCATTCCTTAGGTTCATCCTCCTCCTCCATGAACACAACCGACTCGGTGCGTCCACTCACTGATGTCGGCGTTCCTTCTCCACTGGAAATCCCTTTGAGTCTAGCTTCCATTTCCTTCCCCCACATTCTCGGTGTCGAATTCGAGCTCCCTGTTCTTCTGTAGGCCCAGTTGAACCTTGCTGAATCTGACCCCAAATCAGAATCAGCATACTTTTTGTTCTTGTTACAATTTGAAGATCCTGAACATGGCTTGCAATTCTTATAGGCCCCAGAAGCCTTCACTGCCATATCCTTGATCTGATTAAAAAAAAAAGTCATCTCTTTTGTCACCAAAATCGCCTCTTGAGAAAAAACCAAAAAAACAAAATCAAGAAAGACAAAAATTGGGTCCTATAATTACTTAAAGAGTCACTAAAATTCACTCCAACTACAGGAAAGGAACAAAAACATGTACTTTTGTATAACTAACATATTTCCTATTAACAAAATAATGAAACTTTGATTCTCTAGCTTAACATCCAAATATAAATATTACATAATTTGAAGACATTTTTTTGCAGAAACAAAAACAGGTGAATGTAATTATGGATTTGGCAATTTACCTGAGCAGTAAGAGCCTTGATGGCTTGTTTGGTGCTAGGTGTTTGAACAGCTTCTTCATCTTGTTGTTGAAGAGATCCATCATTAAGCTGCTTTGAACAAGCTATGCAAGTCAACATTTTCTGATTCAACTCACTTGATTTTCCCCTCCCACTTCTAAATTTCAAAAAGATATAACCAAGTTACAATTTCAAATCAAACCAAAAGCAATTATACCAAAGATTGAAACTTTGTAACAATCAAACAAATATAAGATCTGGGGTCAACTTAATTCATTCCAATAAACACAAATTAAGGGGGGAAAGGCAAAAACTTCATTGAATGTTTAACTTTGAAAGCACAAATTAACAATGATCCTAAGAAGAATGAGGAATCAAAATCAACAACCCCACAAGAGAGAGATCTATGAGATGAAAATGAATATAAAAATCAATTATTTTATCAATTTTGCACATACCATATAGTTAGAGTGAATTGGACATTTTGTGTGTAAGAGAGTCAAAGGAAACTAAAACATAAGATGAAAGAGACAATAGAACAAACAGAAAGAATGCAACGAAGTGTATAAGAAAAAAAGAGTACCCTTTGGTTTGGTTCCTTTTTAGTGTCCCTCCTGAAGGGTCATTGAGATTTGGGGTATGTAGGTGGGTGGCTGTATATATCTATCTATGTATCTATATACGTGTGAAAGGTACCGAGGTTTGGCGTGGTGGCTTGGTCCCCTATGTGTCCATTCTATGTGTAACTTATTGTGATATAGTTTTGTTGTAATTATATATATATAGTGAGAGAGAGAGAGAGAGAGAGAGAGGGAGAGAGAGAGAGATTTGTGTGTGTAAAGTGTGTGCATGCGCCACCCTATGATCTCTCTCTAATGGCAAATGAAAGACAAAGGAAAAAAAAAAAAAAGTGAAAAATGGGAATGTAGCGGCGTGAAGTTTTGTGCTTTGTTTGGCACAACACAAAACAAACAATTCCTGCAAACATAGCAGGGGTCTTTATCATTTGGTAAATGTTTAAATGTTTTCTGGTAAATTTTGCAAAGAATAATATTAAATATATAATTTTATGTATTAGTATTTTATTTGTTGCTACATAAATTAAAACATCATATTTGTTAAAAATTTTCAATCGTCTAATTTTCTTAGAACATTAGTTAATATTATTAATAATTTATATAATATTTAATTAAATTTGTGACATTTTTAACTTTTTTTTTTTATCTTAACTACTAAATCAACTTTACTAAGAAATTATCTTTTTAATTTGAATTTCGATTGAAAATAAATGAAATTTAATTTTTAAAAAAAAAATCTACTCAAATTCGAACTTTGTCCACCTTATCTAGAACTCTTGATTATTTGATTATCATTACCTTAAATTCATTTTTTCTTTCTAATTCTGATGACCTGCTTTTGTATGCTTAATTAATTGCCTTAGAAATTGTGCATATAGTTTTTAAAATTTGAAAACCTCATAATAATGATGTATATCTGTAGTGATTTCCTTTTTAAACCACATCATTTATTTTCTGTTTTTGACAGCCACATTATTTATTTTCTAAAAACTGTTGAGATCTGAAAGTTATTGCAAATCTTAATTAATTACAGTGGGGTTCATTGTTTAAAAAGGGTTAGTGGGGTAATTACTTGAAAGGGTATAGTTCTTTTGCATTATTACTTGGCTTAGTATCTGAATTTTTCGGTTGTTGATTAATGAATGTTATAGTTGGTGGTGCATTTGGTACAAATATTTCATTTTGATTTTTTTTTTCTTCACTTTTTTATTTCAACAATTTATATTTTACTTTTTTTAAATGAAATATACTTGGCTCTAAGATATAATGAGAGGGGATATATGGCCTAGTTTAACAAAGTTATAAAATATCAATGTCTAACGGCAGTGACCACATTAAATTATGCATATGATTGAATTATTGTAAATTTTAATATAAAAAAATATTAAAATTTGTTGTTAAATTTTTGATCAATTGATAAATACTAATATTGTTAGATTGTAGAACGTATTCTAATTTAAATTTCAAATTTTATAATTGTATTCAAAATTAGTGATATTTAGTATTTATTATATCTTCTATAAAATAATAACTAAATATATCACTTACAAAGTGTGAAAGTATTAAAAGGAACAAACCATGTACTTCATGCAAAAAAAACTATAATATTAAATGTTTGTATCGTCATTGTTTGAGTAGAAAGTCTATAAAATATCATCCCATTTGATTAGACAAAATGCTAGCTCGTAATTCGTAAATAAAATAATTATTTGATATTTTTATTGTTTTTACAAATAAAAATAATTGTTCGATTTAAGAGTTCTATATTCTATTTGTTATCAAGTAACATTAATATAAGGTTTTGTAATATCTATAAATTCATCATCCAAATCAATTCACTTGTATTAACTGAATTGATCGAAAGACATAATTGGACCCGAATTCTCATAAACTCGATCATTACTCAACCACACCTCTAATATTCTTTGAGGGAAGTGTATATAAATCATTTAATAAATACTATTTGAGTATGAAGATCTTTCTTAAAGACTCGAAATCCATCCCTTACCATAAATATGTATCTTTAAAAAAAAATTATAGATAAAATGAGTAATTTATAAAATACACCGGTCCAAATAACCATTTCATTTGTGCACAAGAAAACTTATATAAAAAGTTCAACAAAATCAATTCAATATACTTTTTTTCCTCATAATAACAGTTTTATTTGCAAAAAAAAAAATGTTATTTTTAGGTTATGTACTTTAAATTGTTTCTTTAATTGTATTGTATAAACCAATATAAGGGATGATAAATTGAGTTTGGCCAGTCGAGTTAGTCTCTTTAATCCGTTTATTTTTGCACGACTAATTGAGATTTAATTAGTAATATAAGAGACAAATAATTTAGGAAAAGTAAATATTATAAATAAGATACTTAATGAGTAATGTTATTGAAATACAAATTTTAACACAACATAAAATACAAATATAATATTATAAAAAACACAGTAAGTGTCATGTTTTATTTTTTATATAACATATCAAAATATTTTATTAACGGTTCTTTTTATGTCAATTTTTATGTTCTACTCAATATAAAAATGTAAGGTTTTTCAATATTTTTGTATTCCAAACCAAAGAAACCAAGTTGAAATTTTGATCCATTTTTGTCGCTGTTGGTCTTATTGCTAATCCAATTTTAAATTAGTCTATTACTCAAATAAATAAATTAAATTAGATTAATTGGGCCAATCCATCAAATTCAGTTAATTTTGACTTGTCTAGGTAACCTACTACAAAAACACTACAAGTTTCACCTTTAGATAATAAAATAAAGAAAACAGTACCATTCTAATTGGTAGCGCCAAAATCTAAATGATAGGGTAACGAAGAAAATGTGAGGAAAAACTCATAATCTAAACCAAATTTAATGTGAATTTAATTTGGTACGTTTTTACTAGACGTCTGTGTAAATTTAGATAAATAATATATAAAAATTAATCTCATATCTGATTGTATTTTTTTTTTTCAAATAAATATTAATGAAATCTCTATAGATTTGCCTCATTTTATTTCTCTTCTTAGATGTAAAAAAAATAACAATAAAAATATTATTTTTCTCTCTATTTGAGTCCTAAAAGTAGTAAAATCACATCATATAAC